>SNQJ01S0023710.1:173709-236374 GCA_010110895.2 Picea sitchensis | reverse complement strand
AGTATTTCAGCTATCACTCTGTTCTAACTTCATACTTTGGGGGGCTCTCTGTTACACATTATTTTCATAATCCCTATGACCCTTAATGATGTAAACCTATCTGTATTCTTCAGAGGGGTTAGTGACCTGAGTTCCTGAAGAAGGAAGGGAGAATAACTTTTCCTGAGAAAAGAAGTTGCATTTTCCTTTGTAAAAACTCTATAGAAAAGGAAGTTTGTAGGTTTCTCTATAGGCAGGGTGCGAGAATGCCTGATTCTCATAGGTTGCACCATATATGGGTTGTGAGAGGCTCGCATGTTTCTCTATAGACAGGGTGCGAGAATGCCTACACGTGGGAAAAATGAGTGTTTTCTCGAATCTTCTATAAGTAGAAACTTCCATGGTGAGGTGGAAACTGAATGGTTTGGATCTTACTTGCTTTCATGATTTAGTGGGATCATCCTAACCTCCTCACCTAATCCTCTTCAACTTATAAAAGGAGAGGAGCTCTCATGGATAAAGTTAGCTTTTGTTAGCTTTGGTTAGCTTTGGAGCTTTTGGGATTAGCTTGGATTGGATAGAGATTTGGAGATTTTAGCTTGGCTAGATGAGCCACTTTGTCAAGATAGATTGTGAATATTATCAGATCTGTGCTATCAGAATTCTTGGAGTGAAAGTGTGTGGGGAACGAAGGACAGTTGGAAGGGACCTTACGACATCAAGGCCATGGTTGTAATCTCTCTTTCACATTTAATATGATACAATAATATGATTCTTTCCTATAAGTATTGTTTTTTTTTATTGTATGATTCCTTGATCACGTACATAGGTTTATATTGAGTTTATGCTATTACTATCACTTTGGTTGGTTGTGTTCTTTTTGTAGGATCATCATTGTATGAGCATTGGAACGAAGCTAGGATGGTGATGGAAAAAGGAAGCGACATTTAAACAGTATGTCACTCATCCCTCTTTAGTTAGTAAATTCAATATCTAAAACTTCAGGAAAGCATCATGTTCTGGTGTGTTTTGTTCTAGATCTAGGTGGATCTAGGTAGATCAGTTAGTGTCTGCACCTACTGATTAGTCCAATAACAACCGAGTGAAGGAGACAACAAACATATATGATCTCCGCCATAAGGGAAATCATTATAAGGGGATGATGTGCCCCCATGGACCCTTGCAAAGGAGAATTTGAGATCCCCATCCCAAGACCCAAAGTATGTAAAGTGGAGTAGGAGAGCACCGAGTTCGTGTCAAAGTTGGGCATCCCATATGAAAATGGAGGTCCTGTCGCACTCTACATAAACGATGCAGTGATTGTCGCCATGGATTTAATCAGACCACTTCCCGAGGTAGAGGTGGTCAAGACCATAGTGGCCCAAACCTACGAAGGTGAGTTAGGAGGCAGAACGCCCCCAATTGTGGCAGTCGTAGAGGGAGTATGAGGAATCCCTGACGAAGTAGAAACATTTGATTCCATTACTACTTGTAGGATTATCTGACGCTCATGATGTGTTACCCTTTTAGGCGCAATCTGTATCAGGAGTGGCACCGACAAGTCAATGATTAGAGAGTTATGTGGACCGAGAGCTTCTTCTCCAAGGTCAAAAATAGTTGGTCCCTCTGAAAATAAATTTTCTCCTCTCAAAGATGGCTTGGGTACAACTTCCCATGGCCCAGTCACCTCAAATGACCCTTCTTGGTCAAGTCTTCACTTTTGTAGTGGAAGTAGTGGCTCCAAGATAACCAGCAACAGGCCCAAAATCCTTCACGATCGACAGATCTCTTGATATTCCATTGTGTGAGAGGATCAATGACATGCACTAAGGATTTCTATCATTGAAGACTAAAACATACACTAGAAAAAGTTCCTATGAGATGCAACAAGAAAACCACTATTACTAGTTGGAAGAGAAGTTACAACAACCAAAACTAGAGAAACTTACCGGTGCAAGTGAAACTCGAACACGGAAGCACCCTTCGGGGTATACTCTGCAAAGCATGGATCGATTTATTCCCTAGGTACCACAGTATACCCTCGTAGTCACCTATGTAAGTCCATGAAATCAAAGGCAACTAGGTTGCTCGTGAACAAATACCAGGCGGGTACAGTCAATAGTCGGGTGGACTGTAATGAGCAGGGTATCAATCCCGAAACCTATCAAGGGTATTTAAAGCAAGTGTTTTAGAAGACAATTGAGGACCTCGAATGGATTCGAGACCCACGAATATCTGTGGCAAATGTGATCAACGTAATCCCAAAACAAGTCCTCTATATGCGTTCCTCCATTATGATTGGTCCGACTTTTGAGGCACTATATTTGCTACCTTTCCACACATGACCTCGTGTTTAGCCCCTATGTTAGAGGGGGGTCCCAGATAGTTTCCATGTTACTGGAATTTTTCACTCCCTAACACAGACTCCTATGTTTGTTTTATATCCTTGAAGAGTTTCCTATCCAACCTAAATAAAGGCTCTAGCCCAATCTAGTTAATGGACCCTACAAACACAAAGTATGATTAATTTTTAATTAAGCATTAATTTTAAGTGGTTTATCTTAATTCAAATGAACAAAAATGAAATTGATCGTGTTTTTTAAGACATGAAAGAGAAGAACAAATGCTGGAAACAAAATTACTTCTTTTTTCAATAAACAAAGATTTGCAAATTGAACACTCTTTAACTAACTTTTCTCTCTAAGATCTTTTAAAATAAAAACTCAAAACTAAATTTTGCTCGACTACGAGCTACTTAAAGTCCTATGTATTAAGTAAATAACTTAATAAAGCACTCTTCTTCCTGAAAAAACAACTAACTTAACTACTTAACCAAACAAGAAACTAAAAGCTTCTTTCTTTTTGTATGCCCCAAAATAAGAAACTTGAAAATGAATTATTTTCTTTTCTTCTAAAGCAAGTAAAAAGGGAAAAGTGAAGACAAGAGGAGACCAAAAACCAACTTCTGGTATACTATATCTCACAGAGAGTTACTAACAATACTAAACAAGTTAATCAGAAAAACTCACAAAACTTGTCTCAAACCATAATCAATAAAACAAAAGAAATCTTGATAAAGAAAAATCTAACTGTTATCAGACCTAGGCCAAAGACTATATGAAACAAAAACCAGTGCTAAATCAAGATAAAACTTAAGAAAAATGGCTTCACAGGGAAGAGGATGACCACCTTTTCTTTAAAAATATTTTTCTGACACAGGCACGCAACTGATACTTCAACAACTTGCCTATTTACATGGGTTGTCCAAATATGGGGAGAATATGTACACGTGCAAACCCACTGCAGGGTGCGTACACCTCTGTGACTTCTCTAAAAAAGAAAAAATTAACAGTCAAGCACAGGCAGTGAGTATTGGTATGGAAGACCATAATCCCTTAAAGACACAGAAACTTACTGAAACTCAAAAAACAGTAAATAAATCAATTAACAATACCCAAAAATAGAAATCCCCTAAAATCCCTAGAGGCTCCCCAGTATGGTCACCAATTCTTCTATAGCGGGAAACCCCCCCTACGGACTACACTGGGGTTCTAAAGTGAAGGCAAAGCTAACCGTTTAAAGTCTCCTACCTTTAACAACTATCCTGAAAACACCCCACATTCATATATAAAGTACAAAGTATAGGGGTCTGATAGTCTTACCTTGAACTCCGCATCCAGTGTCGATCCCAATGCGTTCGATTGCTTCTCAACTGCAAATCTCCTCCCAAGGCTGGCTTGCATTCACCAAAAGACAAACAAGAAAATAAAAAAAAGCATTCTATATATTGATTGATGGGTTAGATGCCATGACAAGATGTAAATCAATCATACATATTAAACACATCATATGGCGAGACGAAAAAGTACTTCTTTATATTAATCGCATAATGTCACTTACAAAACAAGATCAGTGATTTCTCCTCAAACCTGGTCCTGGGATCCTCTTCACCAAGATACAACTTCTTCCATGTATCCTTCTTCTCTCACACTTCTCTCTAAAGAATAGGCATAGGTTTATGGATGAGGAAAAAGGGGAAAGAATGGGAAATTTTGGCTCAAACTCACAATGTGGCTGCAAATTCTGGAGAAGAAAGTTTTTCGAAACTCTTTCTCATCCTGAGAAAGTCCCTCTTTCAATGCCATCTTATCGGTGTGAGAAGCTCTCTTTCTCAATCCAATTAATATATTATATTCAGCAAGTTAACATTTACCATGCTGTAGCTTTTCCTTGGTTAACATGCAAAACTCAAATCCAAATGTCAACTAGCTATGATACCACTTGATTTGAAAATATCTTTTAAATGAATGTGGTTGAGTTATTATGCATGCATTTATTAACCATTTAGGAATCTTAATGAAAGAGGAAGAATATATGAGAATATATCATAGCCATAAAACAATTTGCAGATCTTAACACAAGCATGAAGAACAACAAACCATAACAGGAGAAGTGATAACGGAGTTCAACAATCTCACCTACGTCTCTAGGCCTTTGTCTCTATGGATGAGTCTTTTTTATTTATGTTCAAAACTAAATAATTACATCAAAGAAGTGCCATAAAGCTACAAGACTGATCTGGTCTTGTTCTACTAGCTCTCTAGAATCCAACAGAAGAAATGACACTCAAAACGGATCACCGGAGCTCCCATAAATGGCTCGCAAAGGTGCACTCCTCAACAACTTCCTTGCATAAAAATGGATTGGGCTTGGTTTTCCTTCATCATAAATCCTCTCTAAATCTCCTTCCATGGCCTGAATAAGGCCTAGTTTATATATATCTAAGGTTGGTTATCATCCCCCAACTTTCTCCCAAAAGCCTGCCTAAAAAAGGGTCCAATATCCCCGAATAATGGGAAAAATCCTCTATTAATAGGCCAAAATTTAATTAAAAATCCAAAAACATATGGAAAAAAATAACTTTAGGAAAACATTAAGGGCTAGGCCCCTTTTCCTGGGTGTGCACCCCCTTAATATGGTCATATGGCCCAGCTCCATCCCAAAGGGCTGCGAGCTAACCCCTAGTCCCAAGATCTCTGCTCATATCAATCCCATGGAATCGGGGCCTATCCCCATTCTTCCGCACCTCAACTGTTCTTTGGTCATGTGGAATCCCACAATAGGACCATGCTCTTTCCCAACATGCCTGGCCTATGGTCTTAATCCTATTCTTTTGGCGAAGGGTGCTCCCTTATCTATGGCCCCCGTCTCATTTGGTGGAATGGTGCAAACCCCATGCATTGGTGATTGTATGCCCACACCCCTTATCCACTATGGTCACAAAGCCAAATAAACCATGGGTTGGGGCTTAGCCCAAGCCCCTTTCTGCCCAAACACTTAATACATACACTTTAATAAAAATAAAGTGGGTTTAAAATTACAACGAATGGTGTTGGCGCGTTGGCATTCGGTCTTTTCTCAAGGTGTTTTCTCTACCAATAGGTCATGGGGTCGAACCCCATGAGCTCCAAACTAATTTTTCCATTTCAACTAGTGATGGGGTTCCACGTGGCAACCCATGTCTGCACCACGTGGCACCCTTTCATTAGTCCTGAATGATGCCACTTGTCAATACTGTATTGGTCCACCATGTGCCACTTGGTGAAGTGGGATTGGTCCCTGTCACTACCCAGTGACCCTGTTTCCTATGCTACCACATGTCACTTTGTTGATGTCATCATGATGATGCCAGTAGTACATCATACTGACATCATCATTGACTTTTTCCAGTTGACCTGTTGACTTTTTAGTTTTTTAGGAAAATGGTCAGAATGCGATATATCTTGCATGCGACATCTATTTAAGAAAGTAAATATATGGTTGAAATCAATGTGACAAGCCGGTCACAATGGAATTGGTTTCGTCCAATTTCGATAACTTTTATTTTTTATCCTATTCTAGACCTGTGAAGCCTCCTGGATCTGATTCTGGATCACACCTCCCCACTAAGGACCTTTTGGTCCCCAAAAGGTTACTAACCATTCAACAAGCTCGGGATATCCCACCCAGCTTGTCCTCTGTCTCTGAACTTTGTCCTGTGCACATGTCTCATCAATATCAACTGTAACACAATCATGACAACTGACAACATATTATTAGCCATTTGAACTCTGTCACATTTAACTGAAGCCACTATCATCCATGTAGACAATATTACTAATCATAGCATAAAAAAGATGATTGCAAATGAGCTGATATACTTATAATATTTGCACGACATGAGCTTATCTTGAAGCAAACTTTGATTGATTTTCCATTCAAAAATCATTTTTTTTCTTGCTTAAGATCGATTACTTCATTTGAGACAATTATTGGTTTGTTTCTTTCTTGAACTACCTTCTTTAATTCTTCCATTGTTTGAAGTGTTTTATTTTCCTTAACATGATGAGCATAAACCACATAATCTTGAACTGCTTTGGTTAATTGATATTGATTCTTTATATGATAGAAGATTGCCTTACGATCATATAAGTATGGACTACCTAAGACCATTCCACATTCACTTAATATCACTACATCACATATTACCTCATCCACATACTTAGATGAAATTGAAAATTTTATTGTGCATTGCTTTGCTATGTGCATTTGATGATGGTTGCTTATCCATTTAAGTGTGTAAGGCTTATGATGTACTTGTGTTTTTAACCCCAATTGCTTAACCAATTCTTCTAAGATTAGACTAGATTGATATCCACTGTCGATTAATGTGTCAATATTAGTGTGTCGCATGATTAACCTTATATGAAACAAGTTACTTCTACAATCAATTCCTTGAGGAACTTTCCCTATCATACCAACCAATGAGACCTTTGATTCATCACCTGAATTAAATCCCAAGCATATGGGTCGAGTTGTTGTTGCAACTGTTTTCCTCCCTTTTCTTTCCTTTAACCACTTTGTCCTCTTCTCGGGATGGAACTTCCAACAACGGTCCTCATTATGCCCTTCTTTCTTGCAATGCTGGCAAGAGTGCTTCTCTTCCTTTCTCTCCAAAAAACTTTCCTTTTTGCCTTGCACTTTCTCTTGTCCTCTTTCCTTGAAGACGATTCCCTTGTAACACATGTTTTCCCTGCTTCAATTAATGTCACTTTAACATAAACCTCATCAAGGTTACTGGGTCCAAACATGAATACAATGTTTCTAATATGTGCAGGTAAACCTTCTATATACTTCATAAGGGTTTCCTGTGTATGTAAAGGGATATCTAACATCAATGCCATTTTTCGAAAGCTATCTGTACACTCTTGCACTTTTTGTCTATGCTCTTGCACTATTTTTCATTTTCTTAGTTTTAAATCTTTCAATTCAGTTAAGGATTTTTCTTTATAACCCAAAGGACATAATTGTTTCTTAAGTGCAGAAATGAAACTTTCCCACGATGGAAATACATCACCCACTTGTTGCGTTCCATTTTGAAACTTACGTTTCCACCAAATGAGAGTTGTTCCTAGAAGTCTCAAATATTCCAACTTGATTTGTGTGGCCTCATCCTTGATTTGTTCCACACTACAGTAAACCTCCATTTTCCTAACCTAATTGTCAAGTCTCTCTGCATTAACTTCACCATGATATATGGGTAACTCAAATTTAATATCAAGTTTTAATAATGGCATTTCATTTTTGTGTTTATGAACATGTTTCTTTGCATTGGATTTAGAAATTGAACTTGAAGAAGATGGAGAAGAAGGAGGTGATGATGGAGGTGAAGGAGGAATCTGAGGAGGATCCTCTCCCTATTAATTTTTTCACTTTGAATATTCACCCAAAACTAGTCTTTTTCATTCCAAGTAATCTTCGTACAAAACTTTCATCATCTCCGACATGGAGAATAAAGTTTTTCGAAACTCTTTGTCATACTAAGAAAGTGCCTCTTCCGATGCCATATTCTCGGTGTGAGAAGCTATCTTTCTTAATCCAATTAATGGATTCTCTTCAACAATCTCACCTTTACCACTCTGTATCTTTTCCCTGATTAACATGCAAAACTCAAATCCAAATGTCAACTAGCTCTGATACCACTTGATCCAAAAAGATCTTTTAAATGACTATGGTTGAGTTATTATGCTTGCGTTTATTAACCATTTAGGAATCTTAATGAAAGAGGAATAAGATATGAGAATATATCAAAGCCATAAAACAATTTACATATCTGAACATAAGCATGAATAAAATCAAACTATAACAAGAGAAGTGATAACGAAGTTCGACAATACGTCTCTGGGATTTTGTCTCAGTGGGTGAGGATTATTTATTTCTGTTCAAAATTAAATAAGTACATCACAGTAGTGACACAAGGGTACAATATTGATTTTTTCTTGTTCTCCTAGATCTCTAGAACCCAACAGAAGAAACAACACTCAAAACAGATGATTGGAGCTCTCAGAAATGCCTCGCAAACGTGTGCTCCTGAACAACTTCCCTGCATAAAATTGGCTTTGGCTTGGCTTTCCTTCAACATAAATCTACTCTGAATATCCCTCCATGGCCTCAAGAAGGCATGTTTTATATAAATATGAATTTGGTTATTATCCCCCAACTTCCTCCCAAAATCTGGCCTCAAAAAGGGCCCAATATCCACCAATAATGGGAAAAATCCTCTATTAATAGGACAAAATTTAATTAAAAATCCAAAAACATATGGAAAAAACCCACTTTATGAAACTATTAAGGGCTAGGCCCCTTTCCCTAAGTGCTCTCCACCTCAATATAGTCATATGGAAGTCATATGGCCAAGCGCCATCCCAAAGGGCTGCGCACAGACCCCTAGCCCCGATATCCTTGGTCATATCAATCCCATGGAATCGAGGTCTATCCCCATTCTTCCACACTCCAACTATGCTCTAGTCATGTGGCATCCCACACTAGGACCGTGACCTTACCCAATGAACCTGGGATATGGTCTTAACCCTGGTCTTATGGCGAAGGGTGCACCCTTATCCATGGCCCCCGTCTCGTTTGGTGGAACTGTGCTAACCCCATGCACGAGTGATTGTATGCACGTGCCCCTTATCCACTATGGTCAAAACACCAAATAAACCATGGGTTGGGGCTTAGACATAACCCCTTTCCTCCCAAACACTTAATACATACACTTTATTAAAAATAAAGTGGGTTTAAAATTACAATGAATGGTGTTGGCATGTTGGCATTCAGTCATTTCTCAAGGCGTTTTCTCTTCCAATAGGTCATGGGTTCGAACCCCATGAGCTCCAAAATAATTTTTCCATTTCAACTAGTTATGGGGTGCCACATGACAACCCATTTTGGGGCCACGTGGCACCCTTTCATTGGTCCTCAATGATGCCACTTGTCAATGTTGTATTGGTCCACCATGTGCCAATTGGTGAAGTGGGATTGGTCCCTATCACTGCCCAGTCACTCTGCTTCCTATGCTTCCACATGTCACTTTGTTGATGTCAACATGATGATGTCAGTAGGACATCATGCTGACATCATCATTGACTTTTACCAATTGACTTGTTGACTTTTTAGTTTTATTGGGAAAACGATCAAAATGTGATATCTATCGCATACAACGTCCATTTGAGAAAGTAAATATATGGACGAAGTAAATGCAAAGAGCTGGTCCTAATGGAATTGGTTTCATCTGATTCCAGTTACTTTCATTTTTTAGCCTTTTCTAGACCTGGGAAGCCTCTTGGATCCGATTCTAGATCAGTACCTACAAAGCCCCCAAAGGGAAATCCTCCAAAGAGAAACCTCACCAAATAATATCATAGTAACATACCTTCTTCAAGTCAGCCCAAAAAAGACTTTCCTGAAAAAGATGTTGTGGACAAAGGGAAGGAGAAAGAAGAACTCCAGAAGAAAATACTAGAATCAAGGAAAGAGATAGTCAGTAAGGAGGTATAGAAGACTTCCTATTCCTTTAATTTTGAAAGTGATATGGCCAAGATTAAAATATCTGTACCCTTCAATGAGTTTATAAAGAACACTGAATTCATAAATCAGATCATCAAGATGCTCAAGATTGAACAAACTTTTGATACCATGAACATACAAGATGATCATCCTGCCATCTTTTTGGCCCTCGTGTGGAGGAAAGTAGTGATACCAAAGAGGTTCCCCTTTTCTATGTCATCTTGAAAATCCACGATATGACTCTGCACAATGCCATGTTGGATGCAGGAGCATCTCATAACCTAATTCCCAAGGTGGTCATGGACCAACTAGGCCTTGATATCACAAGGCCTTACAAAGACCTATTCTCTTTTGATTCAAGGAAGGTGAAGTGCCTAGTTCTTATCAAATATCTGGTGGTTTCTTTAGCAAAAATACTAGCAAAGAATATGGTCATAGATATAGTGTTTGATGGTATTCCTCCCAAGTTTGGCATGCTGTTATCCAGGTCACGGGATGCAAAATTGAAGGGAACTCTCTAGATGGACATATCATACACCACCATCCATATCTTTGGTCAATATAGGAGGTTGTATAGAGAGGTTTTTCTCAAATATATGGTCAGAAACAAGTCACAGCAAAATAATCATCCTATCTACGTTGTGGAAACTAAGTTGGGGTCTTCTATTTTCTTCAATGATCCATGTTTTGAAGAAGAAGGGCCAAAGATTGACGTGGTTGGTAAAGATAGATCTGATCAACAAATTGAGAAGTTTTCAAAAGAACAGGACAGTGTAGAAGATGATATATGGAGCATGAGTTTTGATGGTGATGTCAATAGAGAGGGGGTAGAAGTGGGTGTGTGGATTAACCCCCCCCGGGTAGGCTAACAAATTGTTCCCTTATAATATGGATTTTGATTGCACAAACAATATGGTTGAATATGAGGCATTAGTATTAGGAATGGAATATTTAAAAGAAATGGGTGCTAAGAAAATAATTGTTCATGGGGATTCTAATTTGATCATAAATCAGGAGAAGGGGATATATCAAGCCAAACACAACAGATTGACAGCATACAGGAATATAGTGCTTGAACTGCTTGAAGAATTTTCACAATATATCCTCTCAATGATTCCAAGGGTTTAGAATCAGATAGTTGATGCCCTTGCCACTTTAGCTTTAGTTTTTAAAATTCTAGTTTTTCCTAGCAGGGGATATGAGGTTGATATCAAGCACACACCAACAGTTTCTAATAATATTAAGTATTGGTAGGTTTTTGAAGATGATAAAAAAATAGAAAGTTTCCTCAAACTAGAAAATGGATTTGGAAATTTGAACATTAATGAAGAATACTGTGATGAAGAGGTAGATGAAGCTACCTTCACAAAGGATGGTTACTTTGACAATCAGATTGCAAGTAGAGATATAGTTCAACTGAACAGTAACATCATTCCCAAGGGTCTAGTCCCATTGGAGAAACTCTTTGATAATATCGATGTAGCCAGAAGTCCAAAAATTACAGTAAATGAAGGGGATGTGGAAGAGTGAAATATTGGGACTCATGAGGATCCCAAGATCATTAAGTTTTTCAGAACACTCAACCCTGAATTCAAGGAGAGAGATATCAAATTAATGAAAGAGTTCCCTGATGTTTTTTCCTAGATCTATGAAGATTTGAAAGTTTATAACACCAGTATAATTCAGCATGTGATCCCAATCAAATAATATCACAAACCTTTCAAAAATAAATTAACAAGGATAAACTCTTTGTTGCTTCCCTTGATTGAGGAAGAAGTAAAGAAGCTATTTGAATCCAAGATCATAGTATCCCTGAGGTTTTCTAAATGGGTGGAAAATCATGTGCCAGTCAGAAAAAAGAGTGGAGAAATCAGGTTGTATGTGGATTTTATAAATCTGAATAGGGTATCTCTAAAGGAAAACTACCCAGTTCCTAAGATGGATCACATTTTACAGAAAGTGGTAGGTTCTCAAAAAATGTCAATGTTGGATGGCTTCTTTGGATACAATCAGATTATGGTGCACCCTGATGATCAAGAAAAGAGAATATTCACAACACCATGGGGTACATTCATGTATGCCAAGATGCCTTTTGGGCTTATGAATGCAGGAATAACATTTCAGAGATCTATGGACATAACTTTTGCTGATGAAAAGGACAAATTCATTGTTATCTACTTAGAAGATATCACTATGTATTTTGTTTTGGATGAAGAACACCTCAAACATCTAAGAAGGGCATTTTAGAAGTGTAGACAGTTTGGTATCTTTTTGAACCCCAAGAAGTCAAATTTTTCCATGGAAGAAGGAAATATGTTGAGCCACATTATTTCAAAGGAGGGGATAAATATAGACCCCAACAGAGTTGAGGGGATCTTAAAAATTGGCATACCCATAAGTAAAAAAAGAGGTGCAATATTTCTTGGGAAAGGTGAATTTTCTGAGAACGTTTATCCCTAACTTGGCTGAAATCATAAAGTATATTACTAACATCCTCAAGAAAGGAAATAAAATAAAGTGGACCCCTAAATCCAGAAACTCCTTCGAAGCCATTAAGGTGGCATTATCCAAGGCTCTAGTACTGTCCAGTCCTAAATTTGAAAAGGACTTCATATTGTTCTCTTTTGCTTCAAAGCACACAATCGTTGGTGTTTTACTACAGAAGGATGAACATAATTTTAATAATCCCATAACATATTACAACATGACATTGAGGTATTCCCCCCTGAAGTATGATATCATGGAGAAGCAGGCATATGCATCTGTCAATGCCTTGAAATAATTTAGAGTTTACATCTTGCATTCCCATAATACTGCTTATGTGCCCAGTAGTTCTATGTAAGACATCATAAACCAACTTGATCTTGAAGGAAAGAGGGGTAAATGGATAGTAGTGTTGTTAGAATATGACCTTGATATCAAACCCACCAAGTTGATCAAGGGACATGGGCTTGCGAAGCTGATGGTATAGACCAATTGTGAACTCTTTGGAATAAATTTCATGTTTGACTTGTCAATAGATGCAAAGGAAGAGAGAGTTCCTCAGATATCCTAAAAATTCCTTGAATCCTCATGGTATACAGATATCATTTATGTGTTCATAAATTTGCAGACTCCTCCTAAATTGAGTAAAACAAAGACCGGATTCTTAAAGTTGAAAGCAACAAAGTTTTGTATATTAAATCAATCTCTAGATTGGAAGGATCTAGGGGGAATGTTGTTGAGTTGTTTGCTGGAAGAAGAAGCAGAGAAGACCATCAAAGAGTTACATAAGGGTGACTATGGAGGCCACCATTATTGCAAAACCATTGTGCACAATATTTTGAGGGCTAGGTTCTATTGGCCTAGCATTTTTTCTGATGTCTATAAAGAGGTTTCAATATGTCATGAATGTCAAATTTTTTATGGGAAAAGAAAATTGCAGCCTTTGCCTTTGAAACCCATCTCTGTTGAAGCACCTTTCAGATAGTGGCATCTTGATTTTATAAGAGAGATACATCCACAATCCTTATCTCAGCACAAGTGGATTCTAACAACAACAAATTACTTCACTAAGTGGATTGAGGCAGTTCCCAGTAGGCAAGAAACATATGTTGTTATCATCCATTTTTTGGAAGACAATATTTTATCGAGGCTCGAACATCCAATCAAAATCATCACAGATAATGCAACAACATTTATGTCCAAAAAGATGGAGAAATTTGGCAATGACTACAACATTATTCTGGGTCACTCCACCTCTTATTACCCTCAAGGAAATGGGCTGGTTGATTCATCAAACAATATCTTGACCAAAATTATAAAAAAATTGTTGCAAGATAACAAAAAGGCTTGGAACAAAAAGTTCATCCATGCAATATGGGATGACAAAATCACCCCAAAGAGATTTATTGCCACCTCACCTTTTCAGATTGTTTATGGAAAATATGCCTACTACATTAGGGTTTCCAGTGATGAGGTTGTTCCAGGAATAGGATGCGGAAACAGATGCCACTCGAAGAAGAAAAAATGAACTAAACAATGCACAACAAATGAGGGAAAAGGAATTCAACAATTCTCAGTTGCACCAAGACAAGATCAAAAATGATTTTGGTAGGCATGCCAAGGAAGATGAATTCAAACCAGGAGACTTGGTATTGAGATAGGACGTCAGAAATGAAGATAAGGGAAAGCATGGGAAATTTGACCATCTATGGTTGGGACCATTCAAAATTGCAGCATACAAGGGGAGAAATGATTATTTGATACAGGAAAGTAATGGATACATCGTCGGAGGAGGGCCTATGAATCGTTGGTTCCTCAAACATTATATCGTTTAAAACAATCATAAACTTTTCCATTCATTGTACATAACTATTTTTTTTTTTTGCATGAAGAAATTGAAATAAAAGAAGCATAGCTAAAGCCCAAGGTGAAGGCCCTGCGTTATGCTGAGTAGATTTTGAATTTTTTATTAAAGGTTGATAGATTCAGATTGTATTAATAGATCATGACCCAATGGGTAGGCACTCGATCTACCATTCTTTGCTACCTCGCAGGGAGGATAACATCCCCAGTTGGACCCCATGTCATTACTATTAATTTTTTTATATGGAATCCAAGTTTTGGGACTTAGCGAGAGGATAAACTAGTGTAGAGGTGTGATAAAATGGAGGATGGGGCCATATCTAGCATAAGGAAGATAATTCTAGAAGAAGTGCAAAGTTGATGGGAACCAATGCGCCACAGATCTTAGGTGCCACAGATCAATGGTCTGGGATAATATCAGGAGGAGAACTAGCATGGAGGTTAATTACTGAAAGCGGGCTGATAATAATACCGTCGTTTTGACTCGGGACCACATGCCACAACTAGACGCATTTCATGGTGAAATGAGGCCTATCCCAAATCATTTTTCCTCATCCCCGAAATCGGGAAGTGTATATAAAGGGGGGAACCTCATCAGTATTTTATTGTTTTTCAAACATTACAACATTGGAAGTTGACGTGACCACTCCATCCGAACTGAGGCTCAACTGCATGCCAAACTCATGCATCTTCTTCTTATTCATAGGTGTTTTTCACCGCCACCATGGACCCTGTAATTTTGTCTATAACAGAGCAATATCCCCTGCCGAATGAAGAAACCCTAATTGACAGAGACTCTAATGTGTTCGACACTGAAATAACTGTCTCACCCGTCTTCATGTCCAGAGCCAATTTGTCAGATAATGTAGGGAGACAAATATCATTTCTCAAATTGGTCCAAGATTCCATATTCCCTTACGCTGTCGAAGTCACATTCCCTTTCCCAAAATTCATAGGTTGGTGCACAGAACAATACTCATAGGAAGAGAAGGTTGTTTTTAATAGATTAGGGTCGGAGGTCCTGTGTAGAGTAGATATCCCATCCATTCGATATGCCCTTAGCATACCAGATTCCTTGTCTGCAGCGTGTGAACCCTTCGAGGAAGAAAATATAGTTACGATTTATAGGGAATGTGCCTCCTAAGTCAAAAACCTATTTTTGTAGACGATTGTCAAACATGAGCATTATTCGGAGAGTCCTTTCTTTCCAATGAATGTAAATGTCATGGTTATCAATATCCAGTGGGCATGTTCAATAATCAGATAGATTTTAGGTCTAGATAATGAAAAATATGTAGTTGAGGTCATGTTAGGTTTTATGTTAACATTTTTCCAGTCATAGTCTAGTTAGTCAGTCAGTATCAACTTTGAATGGTTCATAGATGATAATGTACACAAACAACTAGTGAATTTCTATTCACTGAGGCACTTCAGATAATACACATACTTGCTAAAGATGTTCCTAGAGACAAACAAGAGATATTTCCCTAAAGAAACATTCATATCGAATAAATGAAAAAGAATCACAATGCTCATTTAAATAAATAAAATCATGTCTAGATTTTACAACCTAATCTTCAACTCCATCCTATCAAGAGTCTTGGAGGACATGAAAAGTTATTTGCAGCCAAATACAAAAAAAACAAGTGGGATATTGGGTGATGTTCGTGCATTATACAATAATTTGGGTATATGGTTGTCAAGGGGCACCTTATCTTCTGCCTATTTTTATGACACCTAGAGTCTTTTCCCTGGAGTTTGGCAGGCAAAGAATCATCTAAGAGACATAACATTTTTTGAAAATGCACAAGGTATCTAACCTGAAATTTCCTTTCATCATATGACCCTTTTTCGTGAATACTAGATCCTGCTTATCTGAGATCCATGCCAAACTCAAGGAGTTTGTATTTGCACAACTACAAGGGAGAATATATGATCCACAACAAGGAATATCTAAAAGAAGATTGATGAGCAAACAATCCCCTTATGAACATGATTACGTTGAAGGTTTTGACAAATTAGAAAATTTAGAAACCTATGTTGATATGGAAGCCATATTGCAACTTGCTCAAACACAACAAGTAGGGCCAACCCTATAGTAGACTCAGAAACAATAGACCTCTCATAATTTGATACTCCAATTTCCCAAAGTAATTGTCTACACCAAGAGAAGCAGTTCAAAGTCCCTAGGCACCAGTAGTGAGGAGACTACTCCCAAGAAGATAAAGATCACACAATCTCCACAGATAGTAGATATGGAGGAATAAGAGCCTAAGGAGCAAGTAAGTATGGATATGGTGGAGAGTGGCACCAACAAGGAAGAATATGGTAAAAGAAGCATGCCCCAATGTGAAAGCACCTCAAGAGATTTCAGTGGCAAAAAACACATTTTCGATAAAACACGTGGAGCAGTCTATCAAGATAAAGAAAATTTAGCAAAGAAGT
Source organism: Picea sitchensis (assembly GCA_010110895.2). Lineage (NCBI taxonomy): Eukaryota > Viridiplantae > Streptophyta > Pinopsida > Pinales > Pinaceae > Picea > Picea sitchensis. The sequence continues at coordinate 219,718 of SNQJ01S0023710.1, read as the reverse complement.
ATGTTGTGAAAGGAAGCTTGGAAATGAGTGAAATAAGAGACTTGATACTTGAGGTAGAAAGGATTTTGTAGCATAAGTCTTCTTTGTTATTAGTTAGGGATATAGATAAGAAGACACACAACATAGCAATTGCAAATGAGGATAAAGTGTCTAAGGTTAAGATACATTATGAAAACATCAGTGCCCCAGACAAGGTGAAATTCCACAAAAACACCAGTGACATGTTGTATTCAGACTACCTGTTTCTGAGCTTGAAGATTTCAAGGTTGAAAACTCATGCACTTAAGTTGGAGGTAAATTGAGACAAGAGAAAGAATCAAGTAGATCTTGGCAGAATAAAGTCAAGAGATTAGAATCTGAATGCCCTTAGGGAGTGAAAAATTCCTTAGAAGAGAAAGACAAGTTGATTCAAAGATTGAAGAAAAAACTAAAGATGTATGCCAACGAGCATCCATAAACAACAGTGTTATAGAAAGATTTTCCAGACCCTATGCAATCTTTCCCAGAAGGCTTTTTTCCATTTCCCCGTGTAGACTTATGATCCCTGTTTGTAAAATCTAGAGCTAAAAACAAACATTTTTCAACATGTACGCATCTTGCACACCATACAACATGCATATATGTAGGCTACTCCACTACAACACGTGTATATCGCGATTTGAACCATAAAATGAAAATTAATGTCAAGTTTCCATATCATGACAAGAGATATATGATCCTTAGCCTTCCATATACTGGAAATGTTCCAACTTGGCCCTTTAGTTCCATTTTGAAGGCTATAAATGAGCCAATTCTGAGTTATGGAAAAGGAGAAAGAATTCAACTTTGAGAGAAAATTTACTCTGGAAGAATTATTTACTTCATATTGAGTCTACATCCCTTTCTCCTTTAAGTCTGAACATCATGTTCAACCCCCAAGATATTCCCTTATTGATTGATAAACTCATTGTTTGTATTTTATGAGCTTGCCTTTGGTGGAGGGTTGAAGTGGTGGAGGCCCAGTTGGAAGGAACTTAGTTTCTCGGTTCCAAACCGTGCCGACATGGAAGTCTATAACATTTTCACTTCCGTTGATCATATACTAATAGAAATACTTTGTTCCCATCCAATTGATATCTTGAAAATATATTGAACTTTTATTCCATGGGTGTATTTGTTTTGTTCATTAATGTATTATGCTATTAAATGTGCTAACATTATATAATATCACCATATGATTTCTTTGCTTGTTTTTTTAGGATGAGTGGAAGGTATATTGCATTGGTTCAAGTGCTCAATGGTGGACTTCATCAAATGTATGGACGGCGTAGGCCTTTTATCTTGTCTTGCTAGCATATTTGTTTTCATAGCATACTTGAGAAGAGAGCTAATATTTGCAGTCATTGTCGTCTGTTGTGATTTACCCTAGCCATGGAGATATTTTCCTCATAACAGAATTGAAAACCATACTGGGGACCAAATCTTCTTTCTTAGGGTTTGGAGTACTTTTCTCCTTAGATTTCTCTCATTTATATTGTGTTTCTTGTCGTAGCATTACTTGATAGATTCTGTTCACTCTGGGTATGTGTTTTCAACCTTTCTCCCTTGCCTAGCCTTGTTTTGAAGCATATACATGCTTTTTTCCCTGACAATCGTGTACATACACAGGCTGTCTGATCCAGGTGGATCCAAAACCACTCGAAAATACTCAAATGCAGAAAAGGAGGATCTAGGAATGACCCAGAAGTCTCAGAAGGGTCCCTAGGCTCAGAAAATGCTCAAAAATCAAAGTTCTCATAATTGGATGAAACCAATGACATTGTGTCCGACTCGTTCTCCCAATTTCGGCCATATATTTGCTTTCTCAAGCAGAGCTCATATGAAGAAGTTATGACACTGAAGTTTTTCAAAAACAACAATAAAAAATCAAACACTCAATAGGCCGTATGGATGACATCAGCAATACAGATGTTGATGTCAGAATGACACATGTCACCTTGTAGAAGCCTAGTAGTTTGGCGGATTCAGCCAAATCTGGTGGATTTTCGCCAAATCTGGTGGTTACCGCCAAATTTGGAGGAGGTTTGCTAAATTTGGCGAACTGGTTAGCGTCTCTGCATATTTAATAGGTTATGCAAAACGAGGCAGGGAGAGTTGGCAGAGGTTGCATTGGAATTTGTGCCAGGAAGTGTTCTAGGCAACCTGCTCAGAAATAGGTCGAATTTATACTCAAAAGTTGAAAAATTTCGAGGGGATTTCGAATATGCTCTCTGATTCTTCATCAAAGTAACTGAATAGAAAAGTGCCTCCAGAATAGGAGTTGCACGCTTTTTGACACTATACAGATCTAACAGGTAGACGCTGCATTGGAATTCATGCCAGGAGGTATTCCAGGCGACCTACTCAGAAATAGGTCGACTTTATACTCAAAAGTTGCATAATTTTGAGGGGATTCCGAATATGCTCTCTATTTCTTCATTAGAGTAGCTGAATAGAAAAGTGTCTTCAGAAGAGGAGTGATAAGATTTTCGAGACTATACAGATCTGATAGGCAAAGGCTGCATTGGAATTCATGCCAGGAGGTGTTCCAGGCGACCTACTCAGAAATAGATCGACTTTATACTCAAAAGTTGCAGAATTTTGAGAGGATTATGAATATGCTATATGTTTCATCATCAAAGTAGCCGAACAGAAAAGTGCCCCCAGAGCCCATTTGAGTGAGCTAAGCATACTCAAGTTTACAGTCAAAAGTTGCAGAATGACATTTTCCAACAACCTATGATGTTTGTTTTTGCCCAGGATCACATATCTAAAAGTTGGTTTTTGGGAGCTCTTATGTAAGCCTTTCTTTGTAATTTTTAAGCATTTGAGATTAATTAAAGAGCGGTCTCACTATTGGAGTGGACTCAAAGATGTAGCCAGGAAGTCTGGTGAACTCCGTTACCAATTCTTGTTCATAGATGGTTTTCTTACATGTTTATGTGTTCATGTGTTTGATGGATGTTCTTTAATTTTGCATTACAAAGATGGTTAACAGTTAAAAATTCACATGCAAATAATGGTTAAAAGATCTTGAATTTTAGATCAAGTTAAATTTCAGATCAAGTTTGGTATCAAAGTGAGGTTAACCATTGCTTTGTGATTTTATGTTAACAAGATCCAAGCTTCAGCGTGGTGAAGGAGAACTTGAAGAGTTTGACCCAGAGATTGGATCAAGAAGAGGAAGGATGTCTTAACCAAAAGGAGAAGAAGTAGTTTCTTATATCCCTTCTGAAGGGGAATTTTTGAAATCTTTCATGAGAATGCAAACGATGGTAGAGGAGCTCTATCAAGATTGAAAGAAAGGTGGGCCATCTCATACAAAAGGTAAAAAGAAGGAGGTGGTGAGGAACCCCCTAAAACCCCACCAACTTCTCCATCTTTTCTTGATGGTTCTATTCCTTCTCCATTTGAAAAACAAAAAACAAAATTTGATCTTAATATGCTTCGTTTAAAGATTGATATTAAGTTTGAACTACCTATGTATAATGGAGAGCTTAATGCTGAAAAACTAGACAATTTGATCCATCAAATTGAAGTTTATTGTAGGATTCAAAAGTGTACTGAAGATGATGTTAAAATTCAGTTGGCTTCTCTCCAACTTGGAGGGACTGCTCTCATTTGGTGGGAGAGCAGATCTCAAGAGGATCTTGCCACAAAAGGAAAAATCATTTCCTCTTGGTATGAGTTCACTTCAGCACTTAAGAAACAATTTTATCCATTAGGGTATATGCAGCAAGCTATGATGGATTGACAGAATTTGAGGCAATGTAAGGGACAAAGTGTGCAAGAATACACACAAGAATTTTGAAAAAGAACATTGGTACTTGGTATACCTCTCTACACTCAGGAAACTCTTCTTAAATATATAGGAGGATTGCATACTTATTTATGTCATATGATATTGATGTTTAATCCAACTAACCTTGACGAGGTGTGTGTTCAAGCAACTCACATTGAGTCAAAAGGGAAGAGTGTTCATGATGTTTCTTCAGCTGAATCCGTCCAGGCAAAAGAAGGCAAGGAAAAGTGGAAAGTTAAACATACAGCTACAATGAAGAAGGGTGATGAGAGACCTACATGCTCACATTCTCAAAAGCAAGGGCATGAAGAGGCAAAGTGTTGGAAGCTACATCCTGAAATGAAACCGAAGTGGTTTAAGGATCAGAAGGGGAAGCAAACAACCATGGTTATCATTGAGAACCTTGGATCAGATTCAGAGGATGAAACAAAGATAACAATCATAGGTGTGAAAGGTAAATCTATTGTTGATTATGATGCTAACATTGGTTCTTCATGTGCTTCTACTTCTAAAGATGATGACAATTCTAAGGATAGAAAGATGAATGCATTGCTTCATATAAGAGTGATTACAAAACAAACAAAGGTTGACACACTCATAGATAGTGGATCTCAAGTTGATCTTATTTCAGAAGAAATAGTTAAGCAATTGGGATTAAGAACGAAACCATACAAGAAACCTTATCCATTAGGTTGGGTATGCAAAGATAAAAGATTACAAGTAACACAACAATGTGATATAAAGTTTGCAATTACATCTAAGTTTGTAGACGAGATTGAATTTGATGTGGTCCCACTAGATATCTATGGAATTGTGTTGGGTAGTCCGTACTTATATGATCGGAAAGAGATCTTCTATCGAGAACATAATCAATATCATTTGTTTAAAGAAGGAATTGAGTACATAGTGCATTCACATTCATTCAAGAATGACAAATCATTGGGCACTACACAACAATTAAAAAGGGTTGTTAATGCAAGTTGGAATTTGGCACTTATGTCTATACAATGTAAGGAAGAAAAGAATCCTGAGCATGAAAAGGAAGTGTCATTTCACTACAATGCACCTGTTTTGGTTGATAGTGTTTCTATGGTTACAAGTCAGAATGGTTAGGGTACAATCTCTTTCACACGTTCAATGTTTATATTCAGCTGATTACTCATAAGCAGTACGTGGTTGGGTCCGACAATGTTGAATGAATATGTGATTAAGAATGTGATTAATGTACTTAATAATGTCAGCGCAGTGTTGATTGTTGTATTTTTGAGTCAAATGTATAGGTTCCAGGAGGAATGGATAGGTGATACAGGACAAGTGAGACAAACATGTCCTCACTTATTTTCTGAATGATTTCATGCTTTTTGTGGTCCAAAAGCTTCTTAGTGGGGAGGTTTGCTCCAGGTGGATCCAAAACCACTCAAAAATACTCAAATGCAGAAAAGGAGGATCTAGAAATGACCTAGAAATCTCAGAAGGGTCCTTAGGCTCAAAAAATGCTCAAAACTCAAAGTTATCAGAATTGGATGAAACCAATGCCATTGTGTCCGGCTCGTTCTCCCGATTCCGGCCATATATTTACTTTCTCAAATGGAGCTCGTATGAAGAAGTTATGACACTCTGAAGCTTTTCGAAAACAATGATAAAAAGTCAAACAGTCAATAGGCCGTACTAATGACGACAACAATACAGATGTTGACGTCAGCATGACACATATCACATTCTAGAAGCCCAACAGTTTGGTGGATTCAGCCAAATTTGGCGGTTACTGCCAAATCTGGAGGAGGTTCGCTAAATTTGGCGAACTGGTTAGTGGCTCTGCTTATTTAATCGGGCATGCAAAACGAGGCAGGGGGAGTTGGTAGAGGTTGCATTGGAATTCATGCCAAGAGGTGTTCCAGGTGACCTGCTCAAAAATAGGTCGACTTTATACTCAAAAGTTGAAGAATTTCGAGGGGATTTCGAATATGCTCTCTATTTCTTCATCAGAGTAGCCGATCAGAAAAGTGCCTCCAGAAGAGGAGTGACACGCTTTTGGAGACTGTACGGCTCTAACAGACAGAGGCTGCATTGGAATTCATGCCAGGAGGTGTTCCAGGTGACCTTCTCATAAATAGGTCGAGTTTATACTCAAAAGTTGCAGAATTTCAAGGGGATTCCGAATATGCTCTCAATTTTTTCATCGAAGTAGCCGAACATAAAAGTGCTTCCAGAGCCCATTTGAGCGAGCCAAGCATACTCGAGTTTATAGTCAAAAGTTGCAAAATGACGTTTTCCAGCCACCTATGATGTATGTTTCTGCCTAGAATCACAGATCTGAAAGTTGGTTTTTGGGAGCTCTTATGAAAGCCTTTCTTTGTAATTTTTAAGCATTTGAGATTAATTAAAGAGAGATCTCACTTTTGAAGTGGACCCGGAGACATAGCCAAGAAGTCTGGTGAACTCCATTACCAATTCTTGTTCATAGATGGTTTGCTTACATGTTTATGTGCTCATGTGCTTGATGGATGTTCTTAAATTTTGCATTACAAAGATGGTTAACAATTAAAAATTCACATGCAAATAATGCTTAAAAGATCTTGAATTTTAGATCAAGTTAAATTTCAGATCATTGTCCCACTGCAAGATGCATATATACACTCTGTTTCCCTGAACAATTGTGTACATCAGTTTTCCTTGCTTTTTTTCTTGGTCTAGTGACTGTTGGGTGGGATTTGATGTTTGTTGAGTCTTCTTTGGTCTCTGTAGTGCCTGTTAAGTTCTTGTGGGATGACATGAAACCTATCTTTGGTTGAATTTCTGGGCAGAGTCTTTCTCATCATATTTTCATTTTTTATTGTTCTTGTACACTGGGCTGGGTGTTTTACTACTTGATATCCTGCTTGAGTTATCTCTTTCTATACACAGTAGAGTTTATATATCAAGTTTCTTTTCAGTCCATGCATTTTCATTTTTATTATATTGAAAATACAAAAAACAAAAATAGGCATTTTCCATTGCTTGGAATTTTTATCTTTTTGAGTCCTTGTCATTAGCTTAGTGCATATAGGGAGAGATTGCATTTTTACTTTAGAATTACAGAGTTGAAATTGAAATTTGCATTGGTTTTTAGAAGCATATCATTCATTGAAATTTAAAGTTAAGAGTTTGCATCATTTTCATATTTACTTTTCTTGCAGATTCATAACATCATGAGTTTCATTACCATACATGGTTGAGTAATCACGACCATTAAAATTAACACTATAATTTAAAATTGATTAGTCACAATTTTATTTTCTAGGGTACATAAACTAGTTTAGGATTTAGTGCCTTGGAATAGGATTTCGTGAGTAAACTTATCCAAGGTAATTAAATCAACATGTGTCTGAGATAGGAAGTGGAGAAATCCATTGTATAATTGGTAATATTAGAAGGCTCCTCTCACATCGAATTTAATCACGAGGTCATGTGAAGTCTATTGAAGTGATATCCCCCCGATACCTTCCTAGATTCAGATATATTTCTGGGGATTTTGATAGTGCCTTTACCTCCATGAGAGGTGGTACTTTCAAGGTTTCATGCCTTTCTACCCTTCCCATACAGTGGACCTGACTTACGACTACTCGCTTGTACATCAGTTATACAATGGTTTATTAGTTTCTTGACTTAGGTGTCTCATAGGTTACTTGCAGGGCTTATTCTACAGGTACCTTGGGTCAGATAAGGGTTAGAAAGCACATAGCCTTTATGGAGGATTTCCTCTCCAAAGGGATCTGACCGACTGTTTGTTAATCCCACAAGGATCCTTATAACTTATTATGTTACATCCGATCTTTAGTAGGTAGTCTCAAGCCCCTCTTGGGCGAGACATACCTTCTTTAAGGAGGGAGGCCACTCTCAGCCACTTTACCCCGTTTGTATGCATATTGGTTGTTTGATTTTTGGTGTGCTCTTTGATTACTAGTTGGCCTTAAAATTCTATACTGAGTTCTCATTATCATGGATAGTGGAGTCCCTTTAACTCCTTCATTTATTGTTACCTACCCCATGATGTCTACTCATTTCATGGGGATGATTCCTTTTTTTTTTCATAATGGTATGAAAAATTGTGGCACTCAGTCCATGCCTTGGGTCTCTAGTCATTCTCCTGTTGATATGCCTTCACCCTTGAAATCCTCTACCTGGTCCACTTATATTAATCCTAGCAATGGACCTGGAGGAACCATGGCCCTGATGCCTATGTCTTCATTCAATATGATTCGTGTCCCTAAACCAACTTTCACGATGGGAGGTTGGAACCTCCCCTCCTATGGGTCTAGTACTAGCTATGCTCTTTCATGAGCTGATACTCAAATGGGAGTTGATTCTACTTACTACACCCGATCCATGTATCCTTCGTTTTCCATGTCATTTCCTTCGAAAACGTTTCCCATGAAGGGTCCTCATGTATCCCCTTGTGTTTCTTATGGGGAGAATCAATTTTACGGTTCAGGCTACCCTCTTGACAGAACCCCTTCATAAGGGGGAAATTTATATCCTCACTTGAATAGTCCTTATCATACTTCATTCTTGTCACAAAATTCAGTGATGATGCCCATTCAAACCTCTCTGAGTCAATTAAACAGAGGATACTACCTTTCTAGAAAAGGACATGGGGTAAACCAGGACCCTTCCTGGCGTACAATGTTTCAAAGCCAATCTTTCCTGGGACCTTGGTATCAAATGCCACAACTTACCGCTAGTCCAATAACTTCCAGTAATGCTGGAGCTCCATCACCAACCTATGCCAGTCATGTTGGAGATGAGTCAACAACCTCTGCAAGTCATGTTGACAATGTGCTTGGGGCACTACTCTAGTCATCATGAATTATATCAATGCCACATCTCCAACCTCTGTACATAATGTTGGAGATGACTCTCTCACCTACGCCAATCTCGTTAAGAGCATTTCACCAGCCTTTGTGAATGGAATTGGGGGAATAGAGAATCCTAGACATCTTAGATGTAAGCCTAAATTCCTTTGTATGACTTGTGAAGGGGATCACCTTACTCATTTATGTCCAACTACTACTGGGATCCCAGAAGCGTGGGGCTCACATAAGGGCTCTGAGGGTTCTGAGACATCTATGGTTTCCCCACACCCTATTTCTCCTTTGATTGACATGACCATAATGTCATTGCAATCATCTCTTGATCACACCCTCGTTGAGGGTGGTGTGCCCCCTATCCTTGTTATCACACATCCTCTTCAACCTATAATTGAAGAAGTGATCGTACTAGTGAAATCTATGGTCAATCCTAATCTCCTTGTAGGTAGTGATTCTTCTTTCAACCATGTCGCCAGCATTCCCGACCCTGCACCTTATGAACGAGGGACAGTTTTACTTTCCCTGAGTCCTCTCCCTCCAGGTTTTGAGAATATCACCTTCGATTAGGACGGTCTTGTGGGGTATCCAATGCCCCCACCTATGTCATTTTCAGTAAGAGACATTATATGTTATATCACTGAGACCATATCCTAAGCTAGTTATTTATCCTCCTCGACTTGGAAAGATTTGGGTTTTCCCAAACTTATGTCGGGCATTCGTAAGATACTGACATTTCACAAAATTTCTGCATGGGAGCCTTCCCCCCCCCCCCCTACGGCTTGTAGCCTAGACTCTCCCAAGCGAGTCGAGTTAAGCTCTTTTTATTTCGTTCAAAGAAAATATTGTTGGAAGTGATTTGTCCCTTTCACACTTTCGTTAAATTGGACTTCGAAGATTAGAGTGAGTCTTAGTTAAGATATTTTATTTCGTTATAAAGAAAATATTGTTGAGTGGGCATCTCTCATGACTTGTCGCCTAGACTCTCCCAAACGAGTCTGAGTTAAGCTCTTTTTGACTCGTTCAAAAGAGAAAATATTGCTGAGTGATTTGTCCCTTTCACACTCGTTAAATTGGACTTGAAAGGTCGTGAGTCTTAGTTAAGATATTTTTTGACTCGTTATAAAAAAGAGAAAATATTGTTGAGTGAACTTGTCTCTTTCACACTCGTAAATTGGATTTGAAAAGACATCTATTTGGCACAAGTTTATCCCTTTTTCACACCAAGTAGACTAAAATTGATAAAAAATGACATTTTTTGGCATTAAGTTTTGATTGCATCATATGCCATTGCTTGCAGTATTGAGAATACAACTAGTTCTTTCTTTGCGTTATAAACCGTTTGCCTCAGCATTTTTTGCATACTCAACCAAGAAGAGCCTTATTTATATCCTTCGCAATTTGACACCCTATACCTAGGAGGAAACATTCCCCCGAGTGTCCATCTCTCACATGCATTTCCCTGCATTGAGCATAGGTATGTTCCACTGCTGGAAATTGTTTTTCTTACTTGCGACACTCGTTTCCTCCTCTATATCATAACATTCATTTGTCTATGAAAAAAAAAAAAGACTGGTGGGAAGGGAATATTATCTTGTATTATAAGCAATCATGTCTCCTTTGAATGGAGAACAAATTTTGAGTCCATTTTCATTGGCCCTTGACCAAGTTTTGAGGATCCTTGGTCATGTTTGTCCTATTCTAGGACTTTGACAGGCTATCAAAGGTGAAGCACAAGTCGAAGCAGAGATCGTGGGATCTCAAGCCCTTGTTTAGGTATTTTTGGGTTTTGGACTTATGTAATGAGTATGGGGATGTCAGCCCATGGATTTACCCATGTTTAGGCCCATTTTGTAATGTATAAATAAGTAGCTAGGTGATGTAAGAAATGTCAATGGCTTAGTGCTAATGTTAGCTAAGTGCGAATAGTTGTGAATGCGCTGTGCATACTGTGTAAAACTTACATAGTTAAGTGCAAGTGGCTGGAAGAGACTATGTAAAGGAGTTTTGTTATGACCTAGCTCAGGGAAGGAGGATCTAGTAGAGTGCATGCATATCTCCTGTCCTATGCGAAGTAGGATCGTGTGGCTCTTTGTATGTAGAATATTGGAAGAAGATAATAAAAGAGAAGAAGAGTTGGTGGACGTAGCCCCAGACTAGGGTTGAACCATGTGTTACAATCACATATCTGTGTCCCAGCTAAGGTTGCAGACACTAGAGTCCCACAACCACCCCTTCCTCTACCTCGGGTGAAACTGCATCTTCTTCGCAGGTGTTGCTAAAAGCGTCAGTAGTTAGGGTTTTTTTGGTGCATTTTTGAAGAGTTGAAACTTGGGTCTACCCTTGTGCCAACAAATTTTTATGTTGTCGGAACCTGAAACTGTGATTGATGGGAACTGAAGTAAATAAAAAAATAATCTCTATGTGTAGATATGTTGTTGAACTGCACAACGTTCTACCTGGAACTGTGATTGCTGGGAGCTGAAGAAAAGAGAAAGCTCTACGCGTATATGTGTTACCCTAGTGCACAATATTCTACTTGAATTGCGAAGCTCTGTGCTAAGAAGAGAAGTCAGATATGAAGAAAAGAGGTAATATCTTAAAGATTTGTGCTCTGATAAAGGTAAGAATAGTGAAAAGTTGTGATTGAAAAGGTAAAATAAGTGGAAATGTTTGTTTCAAAAGTATGGATCTAGGTATGTTTTATAAAAAAATCCTAGCTTGAAAACTAGGGCGTATCTAGAAGAAAGAAGATTTGATATGAGTAGATCTGATAAGAATAGTGAAAGATATGTTATTCCTATTCATAGAAATAATTTTTCGACTAACAAATGGATACAAGACCCTATAAATAATTTTTTGTAGGTTAGCTACTATGATCCTAGTGCGCAGTACAGGAAAGGTTGGAGATCATTTAAAAGAAAGAGAGTATTAGCCCTTTGTTACAGTTGCAGAAGACTAGGTTATTTTACTAAGGAATTCTCTGGTAGAGGTCCTATTTGTATTTTTTGTAAAGCTATGGACCATGAAGTTTTGGACTTCCCTAGAATGATTGCTAGGGTTGAAAAAATGAATATGAGACAAGAAAACCCTAAGGAAGATCAAGAAAATAAGACCATTTCATAACCCCATAAATAATCAGAGAATGTATTGCTACAAATGAAAGAAACCTTGAATGGTCATAGAAATTTCAACTTATCAAAGATCTTCAAAGAAAATGAGTGCATAGAAACAAGAATAGGAGACTTCGACATTGACTGTGTTCTGGATGAGGAAACATAAGTGAATATCATCACAGAAAGAACTTGGGAAATTTTAGGAAATCCTTCTATGATTCCTTCATTGGGAGGAATAGGATTATTTAGAGGAAAGTTGATAACCCCTATGTGGAAGACTCACCCAGATATCTATGAGTGCTCATGGAACTTCGAGAGAGGAAGGTTTTGAGGTTGTTAAATTTATTGAGAGAGAAAACCCATTTGCTATGTTACTAGGAAAAACCTGGATTGAGAAGGATCAAACCAGAAGAAAAGAAGAGGAATCCCTAGAACAAAAGAAGAAAGAACTAAAACATTTCATGACTAGGAGGATAGTGCACTTGATTGAAGAACAAGATAACATATCGAAACTATTTAGAACCAAAAAATTGGATGTTGAAGTTGGAAGAACACAAGAAGACTCATAGAAGAGTGGAGCACCTACCCGAGATAGAGAAGAAGTATTGGCCTTGAACCCTATGAAAGAATCTCTGGAATGTGAAGTTACTATACCAAAAGAAGGTAAGAATCATAATGGAAAGAGGAACACTGAGACAAAGATCATAGGGAAGAAGGTTAGAAAGCTCACTAAGAAGAGAGAAAAGATAGAGAAGTTGCAGAAGGTTCCATAGAGGACTTCGCAGCAGGAAGGTTTGCAAAACTAGAACTGCATCGAGATATCATAACAAGGCAACATGGCACTTCTACATGGTGAATCAATATGACCGTTGAAATAATTATAACTGTTAGAACGATGCCCCAAATGTTTGGAACAACAATTATGACCAGAAATCTTGTCTTCAGACCATTGGGACCGCACCACAATGGAACGAACTGCACTGATGAAGGCTTATCTCCTGTTGGAGAGATCCATTACCTCGTTGTCTACTTATTCTGTTGAATATTGCACCAAGAATACTTTTGCAAATTATTTCTGTGCCAATGATAGAACTCATTGCTACCGCACTATGTTTACTAAGATCGACACATGTTCTATTGCAGTGAAGAATTCATTCATCAATTTGAGTTATCTGATCTTGAGCATGTATGTCGGATGAACTTAGCGCAACTGAAAAGTGTGTAGAAAAAGTTCTAATCGATTTAATGGATGAAAAAGTAATGTCCGCCGGGATTCAAGCCTCGTCGACGAGAGGAGTGTAATCCTCCCCATTGACTTCTCGTAGCTCCAAACCATCTTGAGCTACAACCCAGAAAAGAAACAAGCATTGAGATGATTTGGTGAATGCAAAGTTAATCCTGAATATCATGCCCGACTGCATCCCGCCTTTGGCTGGTGTGGTGAGTCGTGAAAGTGTCCCCAAAGACTTTGATTACACCCTAGTTACTACGTACCGCTCGAAGGGGAAATGTGTAGTTAGAACACAGCAGGATAATATTGCGACATTAAAATTCAACAACTTTAACCTAGGGGACCGCAAGAACCACAATATTCTCTCCCCTCACAGGTACTTGACTAGGATGAAGGGGAAGAAATCAAGGATAATCCCCCAACCATGGACTATGAACCTTGCACAGTCCACCATATTGAATGTGATGAAGATTCCACATTTTAGAAGGCATCATGAGGTTAACGCATGTGTTAAGATCCTGCTATCATTCTACCATAGAGACTATCTATGTCTAGACAGACGCATCAAATTCAATTCAGCGTTGATCCATAGGATAACCAGATTGAGCATGTAGGGACCAGACCCACAAGAATTCTACCCAGGGAAGGCTACAGATTGCACCCTGACACAAAGTATTAAGGATACCTATGGCTATGTAGAAAAGGGGATGCGAGGCTACAAGGTAGCTTCCATCCAGAATGGAGCAGTGTGCCTGGCCTGCCAGCTAATCGCAGGAAAGCTAGTGAGAAAGAATAGACCTACGCTGGTCAAGGGGTTTGTTGTTGACCTCGTCGGAAAATGTGTAGAAGGACTCCAGATGAAATGGGCTAAGTACTTAGTCAACCAACTTGAATTAGATTGTTGCAAAGCTCAGGATGAGGGCTATGAGTTCCATTTTAGTTGGTTGTTGATCCTCATAGCATTTACTGCTTGGGAGATTACGAAAGGTGCAAAATTCTCGAATATTGAAGCATTCGAGCCAGTTGTTGTGAATTTCATCATGCTCTGGTACTCGAGTGATATGGGAAAATAGTGGAAATTGAACGCGGTATTCCAAAAATACTATCTCTAGTTAAAGAGGGCTATTGGAGTTGTCCCTCGTATGACATCGAACACCTTGCACCGGTTCACACCCCTCATGAAGTTTTGCATAGATAGGCACTTTATTTACATCACTATACATGTAGACGAGCATAAATAAGAGCTTCAGTCATATTGTAAGCTCATAGAAGAGGACCTTCAAGAGATAACTAAGGACTAGTATGCAGAGCTCTTTATCCTCGATGACCCCGCATAAATGTCTGATCCCGAACTAATTGGAAGCTCAAAGGCCACTCACGAAGAGCATAACACCCCTGGAACCAACAAAAGGAAGAAGATCAAAGAGGTACAAAACTTGAGTAGTGCATCAGACGAAACTTCTTCAGAATCACCTAGACGAGGAAATAATGATGAAGTAGATAAAGAATAGACCAATGGAAAAGAAGAATAGAAAAATCCAGGTGAAGTAACACCACCTAGGGATCTTGTTGATGAAGTTGATCCCTCTAAGAAAAGAAAGTTTTCCCCCACGAAACCTACCTCGATGAAGAAATCCAGAGCTGGTAAGACCAAGTTGCAGACTGTGGTCATGCTCGGTGACTTCAACTTCATCATCACAGCCATATCAGGCACTTCACAGGATATTATGTAGAACACAGAAGCCAAGAAAGAAACCATGTATGAAAAAATTGAGACATAACTAAGAGGGGTACAACAGGCCCTTCACTCTAGTCGCACAGTATCCACTGCACCCCCACCATCAGAAGAACCAGATTTGGGAGATAAACATGCCCAACTCGATAGAATAGCTGATGAGACCAAAGCTTGCCTTTGTCGAGAACAAGAAGAGAAAGAATAGGCCATGGTGGCCTTGAAGCAAGCACAAAAGGAGATGGTAGAGAAACACCAAGTTACGCAGTAGGAGAAGGATGACCTCCACACCAAGTTCGAAGAGGAGACAGCATAGATCCAGCAAGAGAAAGAGAAATTGCTCGCAGAACATATCGGAGTCAAAGAAGCAGTCAACAAATCAGTTCGCTCTGTGATAGGCTTAGAGAAAAAGGTAGAACAACCAGTAGAGCATCAAGTAGCGCATCTTAAGGAAGGTATCCAACACCTTCAATAGAGAATAATAGACCTAGAGCTACAAATTGTGCCACATACCTCGCAGGATGTGCGAGACCAAAGAGAATCCATTCGCCGAAGCACAATGGAGAGGATCAGAGCATTCACTCTGGAATGTAAACAACTTAGCAGTATAAGTGCACAAACCTACGAGTGACTTATTGAAGACCCTGAACTAAATGCACTAGAGTCATATCTCCAGGAGGTAAAGAAACAAGAAATGACAATACAGATGCAGTTGAAGCTCTTGTCAGCAGTTGAAAGGATGAAGCGATCCCAAGAACAATGCACTGCTCAAAAATAGGTCCACACCATATAGATAAAAGTCATGGAAGTGACTCATAGGCTCCAACCAGTCCACAAAGAAGTGTGCCAATTGTTTGAGGAGATTGAAGGCCGAGGAGAATATATGGAACAGGTAGTCACTACAGTTGAAATCACTTAGAGGGACCTATCAACGAAGTAGTTATCCAAGAGTTCGTCGAGTAGGAAGCATTGGCGCAACAACAAGTCGAAGCAGCTCGAGTCAAGCTCGAGGATTTTGAAGAAGAACTAACTAGACTAGAGTGACTTGGGATGAGTCACAGGTGAGTGTTGGGGGCCTGTTGGCCCTTGACCAATTTTTGAGGAACCTTGGTCATGGTTGACCTATTATGGGACTTCGACAAGATTTCAAAGGAAGAGCACAAGTCGAAGCAGAGATCGTGGGATCTCAACCTCTTGTTTAGGGATTTTTTTGTTTTGGTCTTATGTAACAGATATGGGGATGTTTCCCCATGTTTAGGACCATTTTGTAATGTATAAATAAGTAGCTAGGCGATGTAGGAAATGTTCATGGCTTAGTGCTAATGTTAGCTAAGTGTGAATACTTGTGAACGCTATGTGCATACTATGTAAAACTTGCAGAGCTAAGTGCAAGTGACTGTAAGAAACTTTGTAAAGGATTTGGGCTATGACCTAGCTTAGGGAAGGAGGATATAACAGAGTGTGTGCAGATCTCTTGTACTATGCGAAGAAGGATCTCATGGCTCTATGCATGTAGAAGATTGGCAGAAGATAATAAAAGAGAAGAAGAGTAGGTGGACGTAGCCCTAGGCTGGGGGTGAACCACGTGTTACAATCACAGATATGTGTCCTAGCTAAGGTTGTAAACACTGGAGTCTTCCAACAACCCTTTCCTCTACCTTGGGTGAGGCTTCATCTACTTCCTAGGTGTTTTCGAAAGGGCCAGTAGTTAGGGTTTTGTTGGTGCATTGTTGAAGTGTCGAACCCTAGGTCTGCCCCTATGCCAAAAAATGGTCTTCCCCTGTGCCAACAAATTATCATCATAATTTTTGGATTAGCATGGCATTAGGAAGTTGATCTCATTACAAAGTCTTCTCTACTTAATGGTTACTCTTCCAGTCGCCATAGAGAGTTTTATTGATGCCTCCTGCATGTTATGGTTTCATAATTGGGTCTATGTTATCGGAGTCCTCCATACATCTCAAGCTCTTGTTCAAAGAAATTTTATCAACCTATGTCAGCCACTCCTCAGAACTCTTGACTTTACATGTCGGCCATACCCTTAGTTTGTCTCAAAATCACATGATACTTTAGTCCTATCATGCACCCTAACCCTACTTTCATCATTGGTAAGTAACCTTGAACCCATCAATCGAAATTTCATTATTGGTCGTTGACTAGGTGGTTTCCCTTGTGTTTGACGACAAGAAATCTATTCATAGAATGAGATTCTTGTAGTGTCTTGGATGCCATTATCCTTATTGGTTGTTTCCTCACCTTTGTGAGAAATTTTCATCATTGGCTGTTATTCAGAGGGTCTTTTTCGTGTACTACTTGCACTTGGCACATGTCAAATATGCATAGGGTCATTGGTTCATGAACATGTTCTTCGTCTGATTTCCACCAAATCATGAAGTGCCTTCTTTGTAGCTCGTGGTGACTGATGAGAGATGCCTTAATTCTCTCCCTTCATCAAGTATCCTTCCATCAAATTCAACTCATTTATTCTGGATAAGAGACCTAGAGTATTATGAGTACCTTGAGGCTTGCAGTCATTAGTGCAAGGTTCTCTCTCCATTGACAGTTGGGAATACATCAATGTCTATTGATTGATGGATTATTCAGGTGTTTGACACCGTCTCCTTTATTCACACTTGTAAGAATGTACTCGGTTCCTTGATACCTACATTCACTATTGGTAGGTTGTCTCACGTTTGTTAATGGTATACATCAATGACCGGTAATCAAATGATATCTCATTGTGTTCGACCTCAAATCCTTTATTCACATGATGTAGACTTACAACTTTGGCTGATTGTGTAGAATACTTGAAGACATCACTATGTGGCCGCAACTTTCCTGAGTTTTTTCTTCCTTTTCATTGGACCAGTACCTATATGACTTCAGTGATCATGGGAGATCCAATTGTTCTCCATTGTATACATATATCTTCAGATTGGTTTTGAGACTGGTTCTATTGGGCCTTGTTCGTGACTATGACAACTATTGGCATGTAACCTCATTTTTATTTTCCTATTCATGGCCACAGACACTTGTTTGGTATATTTTCACATGGATCTGCACTGTAATTTTATTGGCAGCCATGTATGCAATGTCAGGGAAGAATGTAATGAGCAACATGTTTGTCCAGCTAGTCTCCTACCAGTCCACTTCTAGGTTATTTATAATGTATTTTGGCCATCACAAATACTCCTATGAGATCACACATTAGGGGGCATATGTTATCGCAAGATTTTCCTCACCCTATGCAATCTTGCCCATAAGGCCTTTTTTCCATTTTCCCATGCAAACGTATCATCCATGTTTGTAAAATCCAAAGCTAAAAATACATATTTTTCCACATGTATGCATCTTGCACACTATATATATGCATATACATAGGATTCTCCACTACAACCCATGCACATCAGTATTTGTTCCATAAAATGAAAATTAATGTTGAGTTTCCATGTCATGATAGGAGATCTATGATCCTTGGCCTTCCATATACTTGAAACATTCTGACTTGGCCCTTCGTTCCATTCTGAAGGATATAAATGGGCCGATTTCGAGCTATGGAAAAGGAGAAAGAATTCAACTTTGAGAGAAAAGTTACTCTGGATGAATTATTTACTTCATATTGAGCCTGCATCCCTTTGTCCTTTAAGTTTGAACACAATGTTCAACCCCCAATCTCTTCCCATATTGATTGAGAAACTCATTGTTTATCTCTTATGAGCTTGCCTTTGGTGGAGGATTGAAGTGGTGGAGGCCCAGCTAGAAGGAACTTAGTTTCTCAGTTCCGAACTATGCCGACACAGAAGTCTGTAACATTTTCACTTCTATTGATCATATACTAATAAAAATACTCTTTTCCCATCCAATTGATATCTTGCAAATATATTGAATTATTTATCCATGGGCGTATTTGTTTTGTTTATTAATGGATTATGATATTGAATGTGATAACATTATATAGTATCACCATTTTCTTACTTTGCTTGGTTGTTGAAGACTAGTGGAAGGTATATTTTTTTGGTTCAAGTGCTCAACGGTGGACTTCATCGAACGCCTGGACGAGGAAGGCCTCTTATCTTGTCTTGATAGCATACTTGAGATAAGAGTTGATTTGTGCAGTCATTTCCATCTGTCATGGTTTACCCTAGCCATGGAGATATTTTCCTCATAACAAGTAGAGTTGGTTGCTCTAGAAAAGGAAAAAGAGGCATTTCAACAAGAAGCACTGAATTACAATGCCGAATTATTCCAGCTAGAGAAAGAAAAAGTGAATTGGTCAAAAGGAAAGATAGGATCATCATACATGGCTAATGTTGTACCTTCTACTACAGAAACTAGGCCAAGCACTGATGGACTGGTTCAGGCTATGTCACAATTTAGCCTCAAGGCAGGTGAAATCAAGAGCCTTAAGGGAGATATAGAAAAGTTGCAAAAAGAAATGATAATAAAGGATGCAAAGATGGATCAGTTACAGAAAGAGAATCAAACTTTGCAAGAAAGAGTACACAAGATGAAAACAAGGTTGAAAGGAAAAGGACTATTGCAGGGGGCCAAACACGTCATCTGGGACTCCATTACTGTTGAATCTACCAAGTTTAGGGTGTACCTAAATTTCATCAATGACAAAGATAACATGGCCATCATAGCCAAAAGAAGATTCACTGTTGTGAATGAGACACTGGCAAAGAAACCCTCAGAGTGGGCCCAAAATGCTATAAATCTATTGAATTCCATCCCCATTGTTGAACTTCAAACCATTGGGGTCAAATACAGAACCACATTGATCATTTGGGCTAGGAGAGTTATTTCCAAGCATAACCTTCTTAAATCAGTCTAGACCAAGGCCATGTAGATGGAGCAGAGTATACAATAATTCAAAGATCTGTTTGAAGAGTTGTTCATCAAAGGCCTCCCACAATTTTTGGATGGCAAAGGGAAATTGTATGACCAGGAAGAATACAAATCTCTCCTCGCCCAATGAAGAATGGATCACTCCAAGTTTGAAAGCATGGAGGAAAACTTGAAATGGACAAACCTGGTTGAGTATTTGACTATAGATTTTGAAATCTTGATTCAGTTCAAGATAGTGAAGATTGGACTTCCAACCATGACTTATGCCTCTTGCATTGACCTGGAAATCATGATCAAGGAAATGATGGACTATGACATCCCTTCTGACTTGCAGTGGAAAGAGATAGTGCATCTAGGAAAAACAAAATGCAGTTTCCTAGGAACCAACAAATAGACCCCAAGTATCATCAAATTGGCAGATTCAACAAAGGACCAAAGAAGGATAGATGGCGAATATAGAAGTTGAACAATCATAGAAATGGGTCATCATTTTATGAAACATTTTTTATTAATCATTGTAAATTGGTTCCCATACTGAGAATGTCAATTGAAATTATTAGAATTAGTCTTAGAAGATGAAACGTTTTAGTTCAACTAATGTAATCGGTTTCTAATTTAAAGGAGCTCGAATTGTATAAATACTAGAAGTTTTGAATGTGTCAATGTTGGCAGAAGTTCAACGGGACCTTCTTAGTTGTTCTGAACTTTATTATAAATTTCTGGAATTGAATTGAATACATATGCATAATATTTTGAAGTCTTTATGAAAAGATTCTAATGGTGGTGATATGGGTTTTGTCTCCTTTAATTGTATGTATTTCGTGTGTTCTTTAATTCCATTTGCATTTTATTTTGTTTAAATTGGATAGTTAAAATCTCAGAATTCATCTAGTGATGCTCTCGGCTTAAGCAATTTAAACTGTGTAATTTTTTTCTTAACTAATTCATAATTCATTTCAGTAATTCTCTGATGCAGTTACTTGTTTTCTCTTTCTTCTTACACTCTGCATAAATACAGATTTACAACTTAGATTCATTGCCTCATTTATCCTTTATTCTATGGAGAGTTCTACTAGCCAGTCATGGTTTTCATTTAGTTTCAAAATTTTGAATCCATAGTCCTAAGTGACCCTCCCCTTCCTTGCCAACAACTTTATAAAAAAGCACCAAAAAAAACTAAAACTAGCCACTGATTTCCAAATAAATATCAAGTGACATGTGAGATCCCTCTCTGAGATGAGTAGGCTAGTGCTCAACTCTAAAGCTGGTTGAAAAATTTACCTCTATCATTTGTCTATCAGCCGAAAAAATTTACAAAGTGCTAACACATATGGCGATATTAGTCTAGATGCAACATTAGCAAGTAGGGATCCTTCAAATTTTAGAGAACGAGGAATATGACTAATATTAAATGCATCAAAGGATTTGATTAGTTCCCATACCTCTAACTGATAATGTTTGAAATGACTTGAAAGACAATGGATGGTGTTCCTTACATGTATTATGACAATCTCAGAGTCACCAAATACCTTGATTTTCTCTTATTTCAAGTCTATTGCCTTTTTTAACCCTTGTAGAAAAGATTCATACTCGACATTATTGTTGGTGCATTGGAATTCTAGTTTGCATGCAATTAACATTTTTTTTCGTTCTGGTTTTCTGAGTTTGCAACCAACATCTACACCCTCTAAATATTTGGATCCATCAAAAAATAATGTACACATATTAGGATCCCCTTTCTTGATTTCAACATTTGATTTCAAGTTTTCAATTTTTTTTTGGATTAATGGGGTTAGTAGAGTTAATGAGAATCTCTAATCTATCTTCAGGAATTATGTTTGGTTGTACACTAGAAGAATTGTTAGTTTGATCTACTATTTTACATTTAGGATCAACAAAATAAATTCAATGAAGGATTTCATATTATGTGTTAGATTCCACAAAAGGTGATGTTTTAGATGTGTAATTCCCCAAAATTGTGTCATATGAGTAATTACCCAAAATTGAATTGTTAAAAATTATGAGTTCATTAGGGTCATTGAGGTTAGTAATCACATGTTTCATATATATATCTCTGTCAATTCTGATATGATTCATTTTACCATTGAAGGGAAGCCATAAATGAGACTAGTCAGTAGCAAAATATCCATTCATCATAGTAGACCAATCCTTACTCAAAAGCATGCCATAATTATCAGGTATATATACCAAAATAATATCAATGGTTTTATGAATTTTAGGATTGGAAAACATCATAATAAGTTTTTTTTTTTTAATTCCATGATAACTTTGAATCAAGTTCTATCTAACTCAATAATATAAATATTAGATTCCTCAGGTTTGACATTAATCTTTTAATATACTTTAAGAGGAAGAACATTAGAAGCATCTCCATATTCTACCATGCCTTTATGAACATTCCTATTAAAAATTTCAAAATTAACGAGGAATGGTGAGGTAGTAGATATGGATATATGTCTTGTTAGGGATGTGTTCTTAGATACATGACTCTTAGGGGAAGGATATTTTCCATATTGGCTTGCATTGGTTTGTCCTTTCCTAAGATCTACATTAATTCCTTTAACAATAGTAGAGGCCTTTCCCTACAAGGTTATAATGAAATTTCTTGAATTTGTGGGGTTTACATAAGCTCAAATAGGGAAATGTTGGATTTATCATTCTTCAGGTATTCTAGGAAATCATATTCCAACCTTATTAGGGGCATGGATGGATCGGTTGGTTTTGGTGCCTGGTCAGTTGCTTTGTGGTTGGTAGGTGTTGTTTTGGGAGGATTAGGAGTTGTGTTGGTTGGAGAAGGGTATTCTTTGGTATGGGAAGTGGTAGGAGAAAGGGGACGGGAAACACTTTGGGTGTCCAACAAGGTGTTCTTACTTGCACTCCTAGTAGTTAAAACATTTTGTGACATGTGTATCTCCTCGACGTCTTCTTATTCTCTACCATAAGTGATATACCATAAATAATTTAATTGTTTCTATTCATGTTCCTGGGGTTCCTAAGGTTATTCTTGTTGTTCTTGACATTCATCTCCTTCCTCATTAACCTCAGTAATATTTTATGGTGACCAAATATGTAAGGCCTAAACGATATCTTCCATGTTAATCCCTTATGTCTGAGAAGAGTTGGATTTATGGGATGGAGGATTATTCTTGTCTTTCTTGGGTGGAAATCTAAAAAAAAACTTTTGGCTCGAAGATCCTTCTCCACCACTTTTCTTCAAATCTATTATATCATTGGATAGTTTCTTAACAATCCTATGGAGAGATTCCATATCCATGGAATCATAGGTTTTCTTTCCTTCTACAGGTTTGGAAACAATATTTTTGGTTTTACCTTAGCCTTTAGATGATTTAGTCTCAGGGTTCCCTTTTAAACTCATCATGTTATTTTCAAATTTGATAGCTTCTTGAAAAGATTCCTTAAGGGTGCCTTTCTAAGCATTTTTTACATCCATGTCCATGGACATGGGGAAAACATAGGTATAAAATTAAATGGTAGCATCTTCAACATGTTTGGAGGTTCGTGGAATTCTTTTAAGTAGGTTAATGAAGTTTTGGTTATAAATAGTTACAAATTCTTTTGAATCAATCTTAACCCTTGACAGTTCTAGTACTAAAGTCATTGGTGCCTTATTTTCCCTAAATTTTCTAAGAAAAATGCTCTCCAATGTTCTTGAATTGGTAATGGAGGCTTCCTCTAAGGATAAGAACCATGTCGAAGATTTATATTTGAATGTAAGGGGAAATAACTGACAAACACCACCTTCATTCCGAATTCCCTATATCCTTACTAAAAGAAAGAATTTATTTATGTGGTTTTCAGCTAAATCTTTTCTGTCAAGGTTAAATTTTGGCAGGAACTTCTCAGGGTGTCTGGGCATGTCTTGATGAATACCAAGTACAAGGAATATGTAATGAACCATCCAAGGCTAGTAGGGAGGGGGTTTATTATTTACATTATCTCCATCCATATTTGTAGGTTGATATAATACTATCTAAAGTGGGTTATTTCCAGGTTCTCTCTCAAATCCTTCTCCCTCTTCAGAGTTTTATTCCGACTTGTTTCTAGGAGAATAAGGTGGTGATTCAAGGAGAGAGGGAGGTATGAAACCCATGTCACCAACCATAAAATAATGCTCAATCCCAAAATCATAAGTCTTGGAAAGGTCTGACGTATCTGGAGAAAAGTAATATTTAGGGGTTCTCGCAGAAGGGTTTTCTTGATATCCGTAAGATTTGGTGAGGAAAGGATCTTCACTATGAGGATTTTCCTGAAATTAAGGTAGTTAATAGTCAATCATAAGTTGTACTTTCTATCTAATCAGTTTTCTAGTTAAGGCATGGTTCACACAATCTTGGGATTTCTTTACAATGGTATTAACCTCTAGGAGGGTTAATATGCGGTGTTGAGGAGAAAAAAAATTGACTTGGGATGAGTGGAAATATAGTGAGTACTGGCCTGAGCCGGTGTGTTCAAAAAATACAATGATGGAAGCATATTTTTCTCATAATAAGGTGGACTAGAATCGATGGATAAGGAAGTGCTAACTTTCATAATTGAACAAGAAGGTTTTGTGCTTCTCTTTGCATCCATTTAGTTCTACGACCCCCCTTCTAGTGTCTTTTATGTTTATAGGATATAGTGACCCATTCAAGTAGGTAAGGGAGAACGACTGATGGTAGCTACCAATTACACCCAATCTCATTTGGGATAGTGTTTCTGATCAGATCTTGTCATGGTTACCAATCTAACTAATATAATATATAAATATGAATCTTAGAACCAAAGTTCGTAGATGAATTAAAACTCTAAGGAACTACTTTTAAGCTAAGATGATTATCTAAAGTCCCAATATGCACTTATATTCTAGTCTATTCTAGCCTATCCTGATGAGAAGAAAACTAAATATAAGTGAAGTGAAATGTTTGTATTAATTGCACATAAATAATTCATATAAGAAAGAAACATGGAATCTTAACAATACAATAAGTTAGGAACAAATAAATGATTCACTAACTGATCATATTATCGCTGCACTTAAATTCAAAAACTATGGTGACTATAAATGTATGAAAATTAGTTCAGAAGTAGTTCATAAAACAAACATTCACATATAACATAGATAACCATGCATCAATAAAAAATTAGCATTCATACATATTAAAACCACAATCTTCAAAATGTCTCTAGTCCCAATTATCTTGCAATAATAGTACTATTCTGTTACATCCGAAAAACAAAGTCCCTTTTCTATGGAGAGTCCTCCTCTTTTATAATATTGGAGTGATTTTTTACATTCTCATGGTAAAATCATAGGATCGTGGCTATTTTCAAAAATGTCTCTTCATATTCTATTCTTGATTGAAAATAAAATTATAAAGCAAAAAAAATGTGACATACGGAGTAGTCATAAAAAAATTCCATCATGAACTGTTATGCTCATGCATTTGGTTTTGATATTCTTTCCAAAGGGAATAATCCTTCATAATTTTGTATATCTTGCTTTATTGAATTTTTTAATTGATTAATTCCCCGTGGAAAATTTTAGCAGACAATTATTGTTGTAACTCCTTGACTGTTCTCTTCACAAAGTCTTGGGTTATGCTGATGAGTCTTGTAGGCTTCAAGAAGTGATCTTCCAAGGATTATTTTCCAAATTGAGTTAAACTTTCAATGATTTCCTTTCTATCTCTCTTGCACTCCTCCACCTCAGTTATTATTGTAGTGACATGTGTTGCTTCATCGATGGGGGACAAAGGCTACATTATGCATTCCTTCATGAGATTATTTGAGCTACTCCATAGCTTCATACAACCATTGTTTGCGACTTCTTGGTCTATTTGGATATCCTTCAAAAGACGTTTCCAAATGTTGAAGAAAACCTAATGTCTAATACTTTCTTTTCTTTCATACCATGGTAGTCTAGTTGGTGGTGTGTCACACATTTCCTGCCAGTTGAGAATTTTTTTGAAGGCCTCATTTCTTATTGATTTATTCCTTTAATTTCCAACATCCTTTCCTACAACCGTAGTTGATCATCCTATATATTATTGAGCAAACTTGGGAACTCTTTCTTCTTGGATTCATGTTGATCATTTATCTCTAATTCTTAGGCCTTCAGAATTTTCATAGTGAGTGTCAATCCTTTTTTTTTCTTCCAGATCCCTTTTGAGATTCTGTCTTTCAAATTCTATCTCTCTAGCATGGGTGTTCGATTGGTTTTGTATCCTTTATTGAACTCAATGTGCATCTCATTTCTCTTTAATTATAATGCTTTGTTTATCTTTTCTGTGTTCATAGTATTAACCACTTTTTTGGCTCCCTTGAATTCTAAAGTGAGCTCATATTTTGTATTTTTTAGTTCTACTTCCAATTTGTTACAGGTATGAACTAAATGAGAGGGGGGGTGAATCAGTTAGTTTAGATTATTAATAATTTACTCTCATTTTTAACTTTGAATCATTAATCTTGGTGGCGGTGAGTCTTTACTGTGAAATCTAGAGTTATAAACTTAAAGCAGATAGTAAAAAGAACAACAATCACACACAGCATTCATTCCTAGAGTACAAGACACATATTTTCAAGAGAGCTAGCAGGGAAAAAACCTCGTCTTCTAAAGATGTTCAACAAGCTTCAACCTCGTTACATCCTCATATTTTATTGAGCACCAACTCAATGAACTCAACACCTCGATTTCCGGCACCAAGCTGGTGAGAGCACCAACTCCCACAAGGAGATCGGCCTGCTTGGGTGGAAGCACCGACTTCAACTTTTTCTTGACACCAGCGGAATGAAGGCACCAACCTTGAGATTCTACAAGCACCCACTTGAGGAAGAGACATCGTCTCCCTAGCACCACCCTACCACCCTAGTTTTCCTAAAATACATGACCTTAATCGACTTGTTCATTCGGATGGCTTGTACCTTCTAGAACTTCTCGTATTCTTCAACTGTTTACGATCTGGCTGCCTCAACATCCTTTACATCCATTCTATTCTTCTTGCATCCGCATGGATTCTTTCTTTTCTCCCATCCATGGCGCTCACTCTTTCTCACATCAAAAAAAGCAACCATTCATCTCTGTTCCAACGCATCTTATAGATTCACCACACGAGAGGTTTTCAATCGTTTCTCCACTCCAAGCTGGAGTTCCCTCTCTTTCATTTTTTTCTTCTGCTTTTGCATGCTATCTTTCTCCTTGATTTTCTGAACCGACTCTTTGCATGCCTCTTCTGTGCATGCCACATCATCCTGTATTTGTGTTCTCCTCACAATCTTAGCTGCCCGGAGTCCTAAATTTTTAGACTAGAAGTCTTTGCTTTCTCAACTCAAGCTGTAGTTTTCCATTTCTTTCATTCTTTCTTATGCCTTTTGCATGCCAGCATTCTCCTGATTTTCTGAACTGACTCTTTGCCTCCTCTACGCGTGCCGTCATCATGCAATGCTGTGTTCCAACATCTGTTTCATTCATGTTCCGTATTGTGTTCCGGCATTAGTGTTCCGGCATTAGTGTTCGACGATGCGATTTCGGCATCGTGTTCCGGCGTTGGTGTTCGGCATTAATTGTTCGACGGTGGTGTTCCGGCGTGCGTGTTCCGACATTAAGTGTTCCGACGCAGGTGTTCCGGCATTGATGTTCCGGCGGTTCATGTTTCCGGCATTCTGATTTGCTTATGCGTGTTCCGGCGTGATGCGATGCCGGCATTCGTGTTCCGGCATTCTTGTGCATGTTGACGTCATATTTGCTCCATAGCAGGTCATCAATGAAAACCTTAACCATGTGCGTCAGTCTTACGGTATAGCCATCTCCAACAATCTCCCTTTGGCATTGATGAAAATATGTATGGCAATATGTCTTTCATTTCTCTTCCTTTGACATCAAGGGCAAAGGGTTAAGCTGATCTCCTCAAGCTCCCCCTCACTTTGTGCACTCAACAGTAATACATCGGAAAGATATTAGCTTTGATATCTATGTATGTTTGTTTGCTGCCATGTTACCTTGTTCATTAACCCGAGGGCTTCTTGTGAAAGATCCTTTGGACCTGCGCTCCTCTAATCAATCATCTATATAGAAAACTCTTTGCATGCGATGCTTCTTCGTTCTGTTTGTATCTTTAGTGTTTTATTGCATGTCAAAAATGGCCCAGAGCTGCTCCCCCTACGAGGATAACCCCAAGAACCCGGTTATGAGGAACGAATCTGGAATTATCTCAAAATCATTTGTGCTCTCTATGTTAGCTAAGAGAGTGATGTCCGTTTTGTCTTCCTACTTGCAGCAACCTGTGGAGACATCTAATTTTGCTCAAGCTTGATTCAATATATTTGTCTGTCCAATCTTGGTATAAATACCAAAATGTCTCTTCGGTGATCTGTTAAGCACACGCTACCCCGACGGTCGCGGTTAGTTAGAGAAAGGTAGACGCATCGCTTTTATGCGAGATATTCAAAGCGTACCTTGGTATTGGTTTGTGAAGTATATCGACCAATCTGCTTTGTGGAGGGAATGTATTGCAACTATACCACTTTATTGGCAACTGATCTTTTAAGAAATGATAGCGGTATATGCTTTGTCACGGAATGAAGGCGGATTCTTGCAGAGCTTACTAATGGTACTAATATTATCACAGTGAAGAGGGATGAGTTCTTCATATGTTACCTTCAAGTCCGCAGAGCTTGGATCATCCATATTACAGGTACAACATCACGGCGGTACGCAATGTATTAAGCACGTGGTAGACAAAGCCTATAGAACTTTGCTTCTTGTAGCCATGCAACTAATGAATCACGCCAAGAAGAATGCACCTCCACTAGTAACCTTTCTCATCTACACAATTTACTTAATCGTGTTTGAATACTTAAATAATTTGAAAGTTTGATTTCTTGGGTACCATAAACCATAGACAGAGTGCCTTTGCGGATGCTGAAATTCTTTTTTGGCGTACTAAAGGTATTTCTGTTTAGGGCGGCAAATCGCGCAAACCATCCAACAACATGCATTATATACGGTCTTGTTATAGTGATGTATAGCAAACATCCTATCATATATCTGTACATCCTTTGATCCACTTATGGGGTAGAATCATCTCAATTTTCAGCCATGAGATCATGGAGGTGTACTCAGGAGAGCATCTTCCATTTGAAACCTCTTGAACATCTCCTTTAAAAACTTCTCTTGGGAGAGAAATAAACCTTCATCGTTCTGAGTAATTTGAAGACCAAGGAAATTATGGCGATCTCCAAACATAGACATCTCAAATTTGGATTTCATTGCATTAGCAAACCATTGAGCGGAGGAGGAGTGATTAGATGCGACCAAAAGTAATATCATCAACATAAGCTAGCACAACCAGTAAATCAACAACCTCAGATTTGGTATACAAATTCCTATCTACAGAATCTTTTCTTGAAGCCTTTTTCGTAGCAGATATTTTTCTAGTCTCCCATACCGGGCTCTTGGTGCTTGCTTCAACCCATATACAATGCCATACCGGCTTACGGACATAAGTCGAGGTTATCGTAGAAGAAACACCTTCTGGTTGTTCCATATAACCTTCCTCTTCTAAATTCCCATTCGAAATGCTGACTTGACATCCATTTGAAAGGTATACTTTAGATGATTTGTCTTAACCTCCATTCTTGCCCTTTGAACAAGCGTTTATCGAATGCGTCCTTCAATCGAGCGTATCCTTACTTGATTAGTCTTGCCTTATTTCTCACAATCTAACCTTGTTCGAAATTTAACTTATTCTTGAAGACCCATTTTGATACTATCACATTCTTATCTGAAGAGGAATTACAGGCACAAGATCGGGTGTTATTCTTTTTCAATGCGGTCCAACTTCCTCATTCATGGCTGCTATCAGTCTTTGTCTTCACATGCTTCATTAAAACTTTTGGTTCAATTTTAGATAAGAATGCCACGTGTGACTTTCCAGATTCTGCCAAAATTTTCCTTCTGAGTGCGAGACCCTTTGTTCTCATCATCAATGGTTGACTTCCGGATGGTTAACCTGGCAGATGCGGAAGAGGCTGCGGTGGCTGTTGAGATCTCAGCTAATACAAAATGTACGGCTCGGATTCTTCCCTCCACTGTGACCCTTGGTCACGATTCTTCATCGCATCATCAAACTGATTCTTCATTGTCTACGTAGTGGTGTTTCCGTGGCATTCTTCATCTACTTTAACATCTATCACGATCCAACAAATTATGCAGCCTCTTGTTATAACATCGGTAGCCTTTGCTATTTGCAACATATCAGAAAAATTCCTTCATCCCATTTATCATCATACTTACCCGATTCTCATCATTATTTCTTGATGTAACATTTGCTTCAAAGACGAAGTGCTTAATAGTGGCAGGTTTTCCAAACCATAGATGATATGGGTTATCAACTGTTTGGTCTCAAATGTGCTTTATTAAGAATGTGCCGCAATTTGTATGAATAGCTTCTACCGGAAAGACAGAATATCCTTTTCCTTCATCATCGACCTTTCCATTTGCTGAATTGTTCTATTATGTCTTTCCACCACACCATTCTACCAGCGTTCTTGCAATTATTAATGTTCTTTTCTGATGCCATGCTCGTCACAAAAATCTTTGAATTTCCTTGAAATTTGAACTCTCCTCCTCTATCAGATCGATAGCTTTTATTCTCCTTCCAATCTGATTTTGATCCAAGCGGCACAGTGTTTGAGATTTGGCAAGCAGATTTCTCTTTTAGGAACGCAACCCATGTCAATATGGAATAATCATCAATAACCAACATGGAAATAGTTTCTTTGCCTATACCTTCCTTTCTTGATGGGCCTACCGGATCATATGAATACTTGAAGGGTTTGCTTGGCCCGGATGGAAAACTTTTTTTGATTTAAACTGAGTTAAATTAGGTTTTCCCACATTTGACATGGCTTACACACAGTATCATTTGGTTTTGATATTTCTGGGAAATTTCTTACTGCTTCTCTGTTTCTGGGTTTTATTAGATGATCAAAGTGTAAAATTAATGCGAGTCTTTTTGTGCCACAACCATCTTTCATTATATTTACTTAGATGACATTCTTTATATTGTTCTTTTACGTCGCCAAACATTATTCTGTTCTCACTCCTTTGGCGACTAGTTTTCTTGAGGAGGCCTCTTTAATTTTATAGTCTTTAGCAGTAAACGGAACTTCACATCCTTTATCACACATCGGCTTACACTAAGAAGGTTGTGCTTTTACCCATCTACAATGTGCGTTAAGGCTTTTTCCATTCGCTCAGGACCCAGCATTCCTGTTCCTCGATTTTCACGGTGCATTGTTTCCAAAGGTTACATTTCCATCTTCACGCTTTCGAACCGGGGTATCGCTTCTCCTTATCTCGTCATATGCTTTGAACATCATCGGTACCGGGGATCCTTACGACTACGGTAGAGCCTGGGTTACAATGAGACTTTTCTTTTCTTTCTCCATACGTTTGTTGCATATTTCGTTTTAATTACGCCTTGTAGTGCTTCAAATTGCACTTTGTAATGGCTACATGTCCAAATTAGAGCAGTTGTAGCATTTTGGTTCATTGTATAAGAAGTCAAATGGATTAACATTTATGTGTTTGCCCTTCTTTTGCACGATTGGTAAAGGCAACCGCGTCCCTTTGTGATGTCTTGTTTTCCATCAATGCGTGAATGTTTACGAGGATTATAAAGACAATTTAAGGCTTTGTGCCCAAAGTTATAGCAGCAAAACGTAACCATTGAAGAAATTAGCATGCTTGAATCTTGGTTGATTCCTGGGAAGATAATACGTTGACTCTTTGTCCTCATGTTTGTAATTACGAGATTTACGTTTTTGACCTCTTTTCTGGACATCCTGTTTGTATGAGTTTATTGATTGAACCAACCTAGCTTGCTCTTTCTTATTACTTGATGCATTTTTGTTGGAAAATGGGCGTGCTCCAATATTTTTCTATCTTAGAACCTTCCAACTGTTTGCTGTTCTGAAACTTAATCATATTGGATGATTATGTATTCTTTAACTTACTGTGCTTGCATCTTCTTCATATCCTACACTAGATTTATTCTGTGGAGGTCTCTTTCTGTTTAAAATATTGTTTAGCTCCCTGAAGCTTTGATACTAGATATATTCTGATTATACCAAGCTTTATATTTTTCTAGCTCCTTCTTAGCAGTTACAACTTCTTCTTCTAGTTGTTCACATCTGGATCTACTTTATTCTTGTTGTTTTAGGACTTCTTCAACTTTCTTAGCCTCTTCAAGTTCTAGCTTCAAAAGGGGAATGTATTGTATTTGTTTCATATTGGATTAATAATTGTTTTTTTCTTTCTCTTCTTTATTCTCGGTCCTATTTATTTCTTCAGGGCACACATCAATTCACCTTCCATATTCATCCAGAAAAATCGCATCATTCTCACGAACAATTAAATCAAGTTCTTCTATGGCCATAAGCAATTCATCTTCTTGATCTTCCTTGGGAGGGATTCACTATCGAGGTTTACGTAGAATCTTCATTATTTACACACAGACTTTCTTTTTATTCTTATACTTATTTTATTTATTATATTTCTTCCTTGGAAATCTTTCTTCATCGGTTGAGTTATGTTCTTTCCCTTTATAACGACATTTAGCAGCAAATTCCCACCGCACCACGGTTGAAACATTTAAAAGGTAGGTTTCCATTGTACTTCCCTGATCGAGTTTTTAACCTTCTTACAAATTTTGCTTCGATTTCATCGATTCGGACTCATTACTCTTTTCTTCTTTGAATGAGGCTTCCCTAGATGAGTTTTGATCTTTGAAAATCCTCATTTCATAAGCGGTTAAGTTCCTAGCAACTGATCAAGAAATAATGTCTTGAGTTCACTCATATCATCTATTGCCGAGACTTTAGGATTGGTCTTCAGGTGAGAGATCTCAAAATATTACGGACAAAGTGGGTGTCGGTGTTTCTCCTAAACCCCTCATGGCGTTCACCATTTCATCCAGCTCTCAAAAAGAACTTACTTATGTTTTCATCTTCATTCGATTTCTCAGCTGTTCCGTCGATCCGCTGAGTTTGTAATGGCATCTTCTTTCTCATTTCCCTCATAGCTACTTATCGGTTTTTCCCACATTTTCTTTAGCGGTTTGAAGATTCATTACTTTCACAAGTCATCAATTGACCCGGACCGAGAATAGCATTCAAAGCTTTTGCATTAAAGGTGAATTCTAATTTTTCATCTTTAGGCAGCAGTTGGTTTGTATCCTGTTTCTACTACTTCCCAAACTATGCTGCTCGGAGACATTGAGTATGTTCTCATCCTTACCTTCAGAAGGCAAAATTTATTGCCATTAAAAATGGGTGCCATGTTGGTTGAACCATCATGACTAGTCATGATTCCGCTGCGGGATCTTCCTTACGCTAAAGGAACCCGCTCTGATAAAAATTGTTACCGGGTATGAACTAGCGAGGGGGTGAATCAGTTAGTGTAGATATTAACCATTTACTCTCATTTTAACTTTGAATCATTAAATCTTGAGTGGTAGAGTGAGTCTTTTTTGTGAAATTCAGAGTTATAAACTTAAATCAGATAGTATAAAGAACAAAAATCACGCGGCATTCATTCTGAAGTACAAGTGCAGTTTTCAAGAGGAAACCCAACCGGGGAAAAACCTGCGTCTTCTTAAGATGTTCAACAAGCTTCCAACCGTTACATCTCATCTTTTTATGAGCACCAACTCATGGGCTACAACCTCACGATTACTTGACTCAAGCTGGTGGGAAGCATAACTCAAGGAATCGGCGGGTGGAAGGCATCGACTTCTTTTACTTGACACCAAGCCCGGATAAGAAGGCGCCAACCTTCCGGATTCTACAAAGCACCCACTTAGAGAAAGATACATCGTCTCCCTAGCACCACCTACCACCCTAGTTTGCCCAAAATACATATTGCTTAAATCCAGCGGCAATTTGAGATATAGCTTGCTTACCCTTTATGGCGAACTTCTTTTGTATTCTTCACTTGTTTGCGTCTGTTGCTCACCGCTCCTTTGTCCTCGTATCCATTCACCACGGCTTCTCTTGTCACGCGGATTCACCTCCTTTTCTCATCCATGGCGCTCACTCTTTCTCACATCAACAGCTACAGGAGATGCATCTACGTTCGGTAGCATTATATGATTTGCGGTTTTCAATCACGTTTCTCCCACTCAAACTGCCGGTTCCCGCTTTCTTTCATTCTTTTACGCTTTTCGCGTACCAACATTCTCCTTGGTTTTACGGGCTGACTCTTTATGCCTCTTCTACGCATTCCTCATCATGCAATGCTGTGTTCCTTCTTTCTTAACTGCCGGTCTAATTTTAGACTAAAAGTCTTTCTTCTTTTCTCAACTCAAACTGTAGTTTACATTTCAGCTCATTCTTTCTTACGCTTTTCGCGTACCGGTGATTCTCCGCGATTTTCTGGGCGGCTCTTTACTTGCCCTCCTCATGCCTCATCGTAGCGTGTGTTCGACATCTGTTTCATTAAGTGTTCCGGCAGTTGGTGTTCCGGCATTAGGTGTTCCGGCGATGCGTGTTCCAGCATTCGTGTTCGAGTTTGTGTTCCATCATTAAGTGTTCCGGCATCGTGTTCCGACATTAAGTGTTCTCAACATTAGTGTTCGGCATTTGTGTTCCGGCATTTGTTTCAACATTAGGTGTTCGAGTTAAGTGTTCCATCGATTTATTGTTCGGCATCTATGTTCCGGCGATGCGTGTTCGGTATTTGTGAATTTCCGGCATTAAGTGTTTCCATCATTGTGTTCCGGCGATGCGTGTTTGACTGACCGTGTTCCGGCGGTGATTCGTGTTCCGGCGTTAAGTGTTCGACGTGCGTGTTCCGGCACGTGTTCCGGCGATGCGTGTTCGGTATTCATGTTCGGCATTAGGTGTTCCGGCATCACGTGTTCCGGCATTGGTAGACACGGCGTATTAAGTGTTCCGGCGTTAGGTGTTCGTGTTGGCATCCTTGACTGCTCTCGTGTTCCAGCATTCGTGTTCCAGCATTCGTGTTCCAGCATTCGTGTGCGTGTTGACATCCTTGACTGCTCCATAACCGATTGCCATCAATGACAACCTTAACCATCTGCGTCAGTCTTCTGTTATAGCCATATCTCCAACACAATTCTGTGATCCTACTTCTAGATGTGCCTAAGGAATTAGTTACCTCAAGTATAGATGAGGCATTTATTCCAAAACATGCATGGAGGAAAGATGATTCCTTAACAAAATTCTCTTCTAGGTCAGGCCCAACCTTCCACTCTACTACTCTTCCTACATATTTTTTGGGCTTCATGGTTTCTCATCTTTTTCATTTTTTTAATATATTCTCAATGATTTTCATTTTGTCACAATAATAATAGTCTCTCACGGCCACTATAGTTCCTTCAAAATTTAGAGGTTGTGAAAAGAATGAAGAATCACATGGGATGGTATTGAGGGGAGTGTAGTCCTGTGGTGGTATGTTCACAATACCCAAATTGGGAATTGATGGGGTACTTTGAGTCTTCCTTAATTCTTGTGATTGTCGTTGCTTCAACAATTCTATGCTTTCTTTTGAGCCTTAGTCTCATCAAGTAGTCATTTGGCCTCTTCTTCATCATCCAATATTTTGGATTTTTCCTTATGAACCAATCATTTGGACTCTTCTTCATCTTTCTTCTTTTAAATGGAAATCTCCTCTAGTTTTATTTCGTTTTCTCTTTTTATTCTTTCCTCCTCATCTTTCCTTTTCTGGTATTCTTCCTCTACTTGAAGTCTTTTTCCATCTAACTCTTCTTCCTTATTGAACTTATATTTATCTTTTATGTTCCCAATGTCCTATTCTTCTTGGAGAAGCCTCTGAAACTATTCGATTGTTACCCTCTTAATTTATTCCTATTTAGATTCAAGTTCTTGTTTAGCAGTATCATTGGGTAACTTTTGTAGGACATCTTCATAGAAAAGGACTCCTTTAAACCTGTCTTCTTTAAAATCAACCATGTGGATGTTAGAATGGGTGAGACCAACGAACTTGACATGGATAAATGCAAGCTCATGTGGATCATGGCCTTTTTTCTATCTTAGGCATACATAGACATCTTGCAAGGAATTTGCCTCTTTTCATTCATGAGGAACATTGGAAATAGTGTAATTTCATATGTGGATTGGAAACACATGGTAGAGTTTTTTACTACTACTCAAAAGAAGTTAGGTAACCCCCTTTCCCATGGTTTGGTAAGAAATTTGTCTAATTAAAAGACGATAAGGGACAAAGTAGAGTAAAATGTGTGGGGACCCAATAGTTCCACACATCCTAATGTATGAGAAGTATTTGCATAAGTACCAATTTGCTACCCCTTTCATCTGATCCCTAGCTTCAGTGGAAATTTTTTTCCTTGGGAACCCAAAAAGTATAGTACACATAGGGGCTAGGAAAAAGTTGTGAATATCTTCCCAATTGAACACTTGTCCTATTTTGAAAATGGTATGAGCCAAAGGTCTCCAATTTGAAAGTGAGTGCTTTTTTCTTCTCCATAAAATCGGTTAAGAATGACAACCAACATTTTGTACAATGATTTGAAATTCCGTGTAGGGACAAAATTTTTTCCTTGCTTAAGAGTCTCTTCCTGATCCACCAATGTTGATTCAGTTTAGTTGGGACTTTGTTTCTTTGGGAGAAAACTTTCAATAACGACTCATTAAGAGTGCATGAAGGTGTGGGTAAGTGATACCTCACACTGATATCTTCTGGCTTTAGAGATTCTACTCATCTCTTATGCTTTATTATGATGGTCAGTGTTAGGGTCAAATTTATTGAAGCACCATTGAGTTTCTTCATTGTAGAGAAATAGAGTTGATCAAGTAGCGACTAGATGAATGTCTCTTTTCATAATGTTTTGGTATACCTCTCCATTTTTCATTTTCTGGAGAAAAATATATAGTATTGAATATTCTATAGATTTAATTGTACCCGAGGCTATGGTATTCACCGACCTATCATGGGTGGTGTTTGTTACTAGAACCTATACTTTTCAAGGTGAAGCTTCAGGTGTAGAGGATGGCTGGAAGTAGACAAAGCCCTTATGTTTTTTAGTATTTTGAATTTCAATAATGAGATTTTATATGAGTCTTGTATCACCCAAGATAAAACATGAATTAATCCAGAGAAAACAATGTGACAATTTTAAAGAGACGAGACATTTTAAAAATATAGAAATACTTACAATTCATCCTGAAAGAATGGTTTCAGAGTATCATTGAGATAATTAATGAAGGAAGTGATTTTTACCAGCTTACATAGGAATATAGGTTGTAAAATGAAGGTTTAATACCAATTCACATGTATTAAATAATCCCTAAATGCGTAATAAATAACTTGTGTACGAGGACCGTTTCAAAATCAGATCACAATATTTGTCATTAATTCCATTTAAGAGGGGCATTGCCCAAATCTTCATAATGGAGTAGAATGTGTGAGAGCAGGGAAGTTCATGGGTTATTTACACTTTGAATAAAAATGATCGAGGAATATTCTATGTTTTTCCTAGGTCTATGTGCAGACACAAAAGGAGTGAAGTCCTGGGTGTTGAAGGAAAATCTCCCTGCAGACAAGTAGATCTCCTCTTGAGAGCTAGACTCTTAACTCTTAAGAAAAAAGACGCTTATCATGGACACTAACTTCCTTTTAGGTCTATATAAACTAATGTATGAGGAGGAAG
Organism: Picea sitchensis; assembly: GCA_010110895.2. Classification (NCBI taxonomy): domain Eukaryota; kingdom Viridiplantae; phylum Streptophyta; class Pinopsida; order Pinales; family Pinaceae; genus Picea; species Picea sitchensis. The sequence goes on along the minus strand of SNQJ01S0023710.1, from coordinate 182,395 downwards.
GAGAAAAGAAGTACCTTTTATCATTGTTTGTCCCTGCACGGTTCAAGTCGAGCTCCAACCTTTCGCTCCTCAATAAGCCCTGTAGAAAAATGAAAGTACAACCACTTCCTACTCTACTGAGACTAGCTTAAAACAAATCTATCTACTTAGAGACAATTTCATGTGAGATCAAACACAAACTAGAAAGAAACAGGCCAAGCAGATTATATTGATAGAACAACAATGAAGAAAACTTACAACCGTAGATGCGAGTGTAGCAACTTCATCAAGTACTCCTTGTCCAACCCTTTCTCAAAAGACCCACGATCAGAATGACAATAGCTTCACTGATTATTCTCCACTTCACTGTGTTTTTCCTATGAGATCATAGGTTTCATGCCTCCAATCATTCCCCCAAATATCACTTATGAGATCATAAGTTTGGTATCATTATCCATCCCCCTTTCACCATAAGAAATCCTGCTTATATAGGCTTAGAGAGGCCCAACTACTTGATATATCTTTAGGGTAAGTTGAGGATTTTCCTCCTTGAGTTAGGGATCTTCCCTAAGATCATGACTGGACTAGGGATTCAAATCCAACTACCTTCCAAGATTGAAAAGATCTTTCCCCCATTCTTCTCAACAAACCAACTACTGCCCAGAATAGGTAGTGCTCCCTCAAAAGGGGTGTCAGAGAATTATAGCGCTCCCTAGCAAGGTTTAGGGGGGTGCCACCACTCGCAAAAGTAGTAGCGCTCCTTCAAAATGGTAGATAAAGTGTTATAATGCTCCCTAAGACTCTATAGGGGGGCGCCAGCACTCCTGATAGAGGTATAGGGGAGCGCTCTCCTCTAAAAACCCAAATTCAATGGTTCTTTCAAATGGCAAGAGGTACATAACTCCAGTTAACCATTCCTCTTTCTCCAAATAAAGTGTTTGAGGTGTTTCAAGTGTCTTTTTGATGTCGTTATAAGTATGACATAGGCATCATGGAAGTATTCTTTGCTTGACACTTGCGACAGTTGTGAGAAAAATGCGACAATTGCGACAGTTGTGAGAAAAATGCGACACTTGTGACATTTGTAATGACAACGCTTGAGACACTATCGAAGTGAGTAATTTTGATGTGTAACAGATTTCCCCCCAAAGTATGAGGTTATAAGATGAGAACTGATAACTGAAATGCTTTGTAGACTTTCAAGCAAGGGTATAGACGTAGAGAACCTGACAAAATCTTCACACAAACATCCAATAAATATTATGACATGTTTCAAACCCAAGGCAGGCATACCTATGCTTGGGTGATCAAGACTTGCAAGATATGGCCACCATAAAATACACTGTGGATCCATAATTGTATTGATAAAAGGTATAGACACCGAGGATATAGTGTGGATCTATACTCGCATGATCTGAATTGATCATATCCATGAAGAATACACAGTGGATCTACGAGATGATAAGACATAGCCACGACCAATACAAAGTGGATCTATGTGATTGTATATGTGTCATTGTTCAAAAGAAACTCCTTCACAACCTGGGAAAAGTACATATAAGAATGACGACTCAACTCAGGGTCTTCTTACCGATCTCGATGTAGTACAAATCTAACCATGTGAATAGATGTCTCGATGTCGAACATGGCAGAAACCACTTGATTACCTGTCAATTATGTAAACCGTTAACAAGCACGAGGGAGATCACCATTAATGTCAATGATTCCCAAGGTACTCTAGTACATTCCAACGAATGTGAATGGATGATTTGAATTCAAACATCCATGGAATCATCTGATCAGAGGTCAATGATGTAAACCCACTGTCAAACGTGAGGAGGCTTGCCATTGAGGCATGCAGGTCCCAAAGTACTAATTGGTTTCTAAGTCTAGTTCCTGGATAATGTGTTGAAGTCGACAGGAATAGACTTGTCAAAGGAGGGCGTAGATGTATCCCCCATCAACGACACGAAACAGACAAAAAGATGTAATTGGTATATCAAATGAACATGGACTGACATGGGTATTGAGACAAGATATTTATGATGGTTGACTCTCGAGGAAGATACTTCCCTTGAACACTGAGGCACAATGGCAGAAACATGACATGGACCAAAACACGATGATGCAATGGATACTATGACTTTCGTCGGGTGACCCAAAGGAGTAAGAAAAACTCAGANTTATGACATGTTTCAAACCCAAGGCAGGCATACCTATGCTTGGGTGATCAAGACTTGCAAGATATGGCCACCATAAAATACACTGTGGATCCATAATTGTATTGATAAAAGGTATAGACACCGAGGATATAGTGTGGATCTATACTCGCATGATCTGAATTGATCATATCCATGAAGAATACACAGTGGATCTACGAGATGATAAGACATAGCCACGACCAATACAAAGTGGATCTATGTGATTGTATATGTGTCATTGTTCAAAAGAAACTCCTTCACAACCTGGGAAAAGTACATATAAGAATGACGACTCAACTCAGGGTCTTCTTACCGATCTCGATGTAGTACAAATCTAACCATGTGAATAGATGTCTCGATGTCGAACATGGCAGAAACCACTTGATTACCTGTCAATTATGTAAACCGTTAACAAGCACGAGGGAGATCACCATTAATGTCAATGATTCCCAAGGTACTCTAGTACATTCCAACGAATGTGAATGGATGATTTGAATTCAAACATCCATGGAATCATCTGATCAGAGGTCAATGATGTAAACCCACTGTCAAACGTGAGGAGGCTTGCCATTGAGGCATGCAGGTCCCAAAGTACTAATTGGTTTCTAAGTCTAGTTCCTGGATAATGTGTTGAAGTCGACAGGAATAGACTTGTCAAAGGAGGGCGTAGATGTATCCCCCATCAACGACACGAAACAGACAAAAAGATGTAATTGGTATATCAAATGAACATGGACTGACATGGGTATTGAGACAAGATATTTATGATGGTTGACTCTCGAGGAAGATACTTCCCTTGAACACTGAGGCACAATGGCAGAAACATGACATGGACCAAAACACGATGATGCAATGGATACTATGACTTTCGTCGGGTGACCCAAAGGAGTAAGAAAAACTCAGAGGATTGGTTCAGTGCAGAGGTTCAACGGATTAAGATGTGCGCAAAGACAAAGTGTCGTGTTCAAGGGAGACCATAAGAGTTACTTGGTGATGTTCTCAAAAACTGCTTGGATTTCTTCTTTCAAATGTTTCCCCCATCTAGATAGATGAGTACCTCTTTTTGATTTAATGAGCTCGAGGAGCGTAACACATGCTTGATATAACTCACCTTCGTTAAGTTCCTCTTCCTTTGTTTAATGAACTAGAAGAAGTAAGGGTTCAGTCCCATATGGGCATGTCGATGTTTTGTTTAATGAGTCCAAAGATAGGAAACTTGAAGGTTTTTCATGATTATAGAGTCTGGAAAAACACTTAAAAGAGAACTCTCTTAGTTCCTTTTTCGTAAAGTAGTCTGATGAGACCAAAAAAGAGATAAACTTTAACTCAACATACGTTTTCTTCAAATACTTTAACGAGTGTGAAGAGAACAAGGTCGCTTGGAAATATTTTCATCTTTAGAGAGTCTGAAAAGAACTTAAAGGTGACTCCAATGTTGTCCTTTTTCATAATGTTAGTCTCGCGAGGCCGAAAAAGAGATAAATTATCACTCAAAATACACCCTTTCAAACCTTGTAATGAGTGGGAAAGGAAGCAAGATCACTCGGAAATATTTTCATGTTTAGAGAGTCTTAAAAGAGCTTAAAGAAGACTCCAAGGGGTTCCTTTTTCGTGTATCCATATAGGTCCAAAAAAAAGATAAAAGTCTACCTGGATGCATTCTCATGTATTTACGAGAACGAGAAAGAAAAAAGAATAAGATCGGTATGCCCCCAGCATGAAAGCTAGTGTCTTAACTCCAGAAAGATCATCAAAGGATGGATACATGCCCTCCAAGCTTCAATTCAATCACCGGCTCTGAGGTGGTCACCAATTTCTCTAGTAGATGAGAAAAAGGAGAAGGGTGGATGAAAAGAAGGTTCAAGAGAGGTGATTGTTTCATTTTTTAACGAGCTTGACACAGGAAAAGAACTATGCTCATGGCCTCTATATCATTTTTTAATGAGCTTGGCACAAAGAAGAGAAACTATGCTCATGACCTTTGTTTGATTTTTTAACGAGCTTTCCACAGAGAAGAGAAACTATGCTCATAGCTTCTTCTTGATAATGGCTTCCAAGAGGATAATTATCTGGAAGGACACCATGTCAAGGGACAAAACTCAGTCATGGATTCCAAGAGATCTTCATTGGATGGAAGATAATCACTCTGGAAGGAACACATGTCGAGGGCCATGACAGGGGTAAGGAGATCACGCTCCAATAGCCCTACCGAAGAGATCACCATGTCAACTCCCGGATCTAAATAATTAGAAGTTGAAGTCATTGGAGACAACACCACATAATTGGCATGTGATGGGGACGATATTGTCTGCATATAAGGACCATTTAGGGAGGTAATCCTATCAGGAACGATGAATGAAAGTTGATTAATAGTCACAATTCTTCCATCGTGAGGGAAATATATCACACGGAAAAAAAGTGGACACAATAGCTTTCATGGAACAGACATAATCCCGCCCAAGGAGTAAAGTGAAATCCAAGGGGTCTCAGACTACCATGAAATAAATAAAGACAATATTCCCTCCAAAAGTTATGGGAAACTGAGGGAGGGTCCCTAAAGGTTGACTAGTTCTTCTGTTAAAAGCTAACCGATTCTATGTAACTGGTGCAAGTTGCGGACAACCCAAAGCGTACTAAGCAATAGAAGACAAAATACTAACAGACGCACCTTGATCTATCAGCGTTTGAGGAACGTCCCGACCACAAACCTGTATTGTAATTTGGAAAGGAATGTGAGAGGGAAGACAAGGTCTAGTTAACGCACCCCAATCAAAAAGGATGGCCTCATTACTTGGAGGGGGTTTCATGGGAGAAGGAGGAATGCCCCCCGGCACGGTAGATTTTGTATCAACGAGAAAAACATGGGCAGTATCGGGTTTAGTCTCTAGAGGGAGAGTAGGATCGACCAATGATTGGATCGGATCGACCGCACAGTGTAACACCCTATTTCCCCCAGTTTGTAAATATAACTGGACTGGCCAAGGACTATGGAAAACTCATAAGTATGAATATGTGATGTAAATGGACCTGCAGGAGGAGGTCAATGAATGTGAATAATATTTTGAATTTATTTCAGGACTGTTGAGAGGGGATGTACAGAAAAGAGACCACGATGGTGGTGGAGAACACCCGGAAAGGGGTCGTTAACTTCCACTGAGAATTAAATACCATATTTGGACTCCACTGGCCCGGAGAACCAAAAGTGGCTCGCTGTCCCTGAAATTTAATGTCTTGTAGGCTGGTAGGTTGATGGCTTGATGAGGGATGGGGAGGTGAACTGCCTGTCCGGAGAGCCATCCTGACTGACGGTGCGAGGGTAATTGTGCCACACGCAACCTCACTAGAGGATAAGGCGTATGGCAGAAGTGATTGAGGGGGAAGACGCGAGTGGAACTCTGGCAATTACGCAGGGTGAGTGATAACAGAGAGGAAGGATTGCAACCTTCTCTCTTGGTCACTGGAAGACAGAGAGACACAGTCTCAACAACATCATGGTCTCGGCTCAGGGGTGGCTAGTGGTAAATCTGTCGAGAGTCGCTACGCCTACGATTGGGTGGAAACGAGCACCCCTCTCAACAGTTGCACCCATTTCTGATAAGTGTTTTGTTCATATTGCATCTTGAAATTTATATGCTATCACATATGCTCATAGACCTGTGGAATTGTAAATGCTTCCTGTGTAAGAATGTCTATGTAGTAATTGATAAGGATGAGTAGATATTAGCTCATAGAACTGTGAAATTGCAAACGATTTCGACATAAGAGTGTCCGCGTAGTGTTTGATATGAATGAGTTGATATATGCTCATAACAGAGGAGACCATGCACAACTTACATTGATAAATAAATCTAGTTATGCTTACATTGAGCTAAGTTAGGCTCCCAGCCCGTCCTCGTGAAGTTGTTTCCCCTATCCGTCTCCAGGAAGGCCCTGGAATAGATCTCTTGTAGAGATTCCTTCTTTGGAGAAGGGATACTTAGCCATTATCGAGAAGGTCTTCAAGGAGGAAGAAATCAACGGTCAGGATCTTACAGAGAAGATTGACGAAATCCCATCAGCCGTTAGATCTCGAGAAGTTGCACCGGGGTTAAACCCTAGTGTGCAGAGGAAGAGTCCCATAGAATTCATCGAGATATCAGGGTCATCGGGGTTTTGTTAAGGCAGAGAATCGAGACCCTGTAGTTCTCGAAATCTTGAGAAAGGATCTCAGCCGTTGATCCCGGCAGGACACGTGTTAGACATCCGGAGAAGAGTCGGGGTTCAACTCATCGGAGAATCGGGGTTTCCGAGGACATAGAACTCTCGCATGTTGGAATCGAGATCCACGATTTCCCGATGGAAGTTTTGAACCATTCATCAGCAAGGACGCATGGCAGGAGATCCTGACGAGTCGAAGTTTGGAGGCATCAGAGGTTTCCAGGACAAGAGACTCGAGCATGTTGGAATCGTGATCCGTGATTTCTCGATAGGATCGGAACCGTCCATCAGCGAGGATGCGTGGCGAGAGATCCTGGAGAGTCGTAGTTTGGGATATCGGGTTTTTCGGAGTCATGAAACTCTTGCACAATGAAATCACGATCCATGAATTCCCGACATGGTCGGAGTCGTTCGATCTGAGGGACACGTGTCCGAGGATCTAAAGGAGTCGGGGTTCGGCATTTCGGTGTTTCCACATACAAGGGAACTGTTGCACTAGAAATCGCAATTTCACGATACCCGATAGAGAGATGAGGAAGTGGTGACGTAGAGGATAGAGCTCACACGTGCATCGGGGATCGACATTTTGGGATTCTCGGTGACGAGAAACTCACAACAGGAGAAGTCACGAAATCCTGAAACGTGACGGTCTCACAGTCATAGTGTTTCAATGGAGGACAAGTGTCATCCGTATCGGGTTTTGGGACTTGGAAGGGTCTGTGAATGAGTGCATTAGAAATCGGGAAACTCCAATATGCGATTTCCCGATCACCACTGGAGTGTGGGCCATAGGCGCCCGAGCAGAGGACAGGTGTTGGAAAGTCCCGATAATAGATTTGGAGAGCATTTTAATCCTTTGGGCCAATGAAGGAGAAGGTAAGAGCCGTAGTAGGGAACAACTGTCCGAATAGCAGAGCCGAGAGAAAGAGTCGTAGTGGGAGCCAGCTGTCAGCTTAACGGAGAATCGGTGTTCAAGAGATCGGGAAACCTATGGGTAAGTGTTTTACGACATCGGAAACCCCGTAGCCCCGATGAGAGGTAGGACTACGGTACCGATATTAGTGGTCACATTATCCAGGGCTTATCTTGAAGGCATGAAGCACATCGGGGATCGGAGGATCGGGAGTTCCGAGTACATGTGCACCTCGGCACCGCAAACCCCGAAACCTCGATGAGAAGTTATTGCTATGGTCATATAGGAGCCGGTCATGTGGGCCAAAGGCTTAGCCAAGTGGGGCTGATGCAACAAAGGAGTGATTTGGAGATCGGTGATTCAAGTTGCCAAAACATCGTGGGTGTCAAAACCCTGATAGAAGAAAACCCGAAAGAAGCATATGACTGTGGTCATATGAATGTAGGTCATGTGGACCAGCAGTACGGTAGAAGGGGATGGTGAAAAAGGGGCACATCAGAAATTTGTCCCATCGGTGATCGAGGATTCAAGAGGATAGGTACTCTCGACAGCGAAAAGTTCGAAACCCCGAATCCCGATATTGAATCGGGGATTGGCATTTCGCTAATGCAAGTTCTGGAGGATTATCGTTATTGAGAAATAAACCAAAAATTTTGAATTATGATAGTGGGTGTGTTACAAAGTGGTATCAGAGCATGGTTACAACACTCGGCCTGATTGGGCTCATGCACCAGTCGCGCATAAACCTCGTATGAAACAATCCTATGAGGAGTAATCCCCTGACTTAACTATCTTGACCAGGATTAAAAACTTGGAATATGAAAACTCGACTGTGTATGCATGTGAAAGAGTTATGAAATTATGCGCAAATTATAAAATGTATTTAACTCTTGACTAATATCCAGTGTTTGTCTTTTCACTCAAGCGGACGATCAACTGCGAGAATCTACAAACGCAGAGTATGGTGACTCACCAAGAGGCGGGAGAAGGCTCCCACAATAGAGACGAGGAGTCATATGAGAGAAGAGCAATAGGATCCCCTCCAGTCTTAGTTGAGACGGTGAGGAGTCTCATGGTCAAATTACAAAGCTGCAAGGCCAATAATGAAAGGATGATGAAAGAACAAGAAAAGCAAACCGAGATTAATGCAGTTCTACGATAGAGCTTATCCGACCTATAGCGACAAATGCAGCATGAACCTGAGATGAAGAATAGTGGTCATGTCAGTGGCCACACTGAGAGAATCACATCCAGGAAGGTCCACCCCAGAGGTAAAGGACCAGTGCCAGACGATTCCACTGAGAAGGAAGCTGGCGATTCAGAAGGCTCTTCCAACAACAGGACCAGTTCCTATTCTCAAAAGAAACAGAAGAAGCAAAAGACTTCTAAGAGTCAT
>SNQJ01S0023710.1:150354-169593 GCA_010110895.2 Picea sitchensis | reverse complement strand
AAAGTGGTCACCCTTACAAAGACTGCAAGGGAATTTGGGTTTTGGATTCTTCATTTTAATCTTGTTGACCTCATCAACACTCCCAGTACTATTAATGGTAATTGGTTGCTTCGAGCCAACATCTAATGTTGTTGTGGCCTTGGTCCTTTTTGGGCTTTTCTTCTTCTTCTCTTTCCGTTTCTTCTTCTGATCAACCTGGCTACTTTCTTTAGAGCTTTCACTAGGCGAAGAAGGAGAAATGGAAGGAGACTTGATGGATGAAGAAAGCGAAAATTTGACATGAGGTTGATGCGTGGGTGGTGTAATGACATCTAAAGTGTTAGGTGCAGTTGAAACATTGGGAGGATTCAGGATCACCAGAGTGGGGAACAACCAAACTTATAATCCAATGGTGAGTACTGGAAGACTTAGTGTGGCAATATACGGAGGACCAAAGTTTCCAAACGAAGGAAATGTATAAGGTTCCCCAGGAGAAGGGGTTCCTCTATTGGTACTCTCAATATTCGATGCCATTGACACTGACTTGACCGAAGGTCCACAAAGTAAAACAAACAACACATGCTATGAATCTGAGAAGCAATCAGTCAAACAAACCTTCCTACGATGAAACCACTAGTTGGTGATGAAATCCAACATCGTGAGATCAAAATAGGAAGGGGTGGGGATAGAGTGGGTGGATCAGTTATGTTGGCAACCTGCTTAACGGACTTACACCTTGGTGCAAGCCTCCATGTAGTAATTGTTGATTTACCCTCCAAGGAGTTAGGGATCTTCCCTAAGATCATGGCTGGACTAGGGATTTGAATCCAACTACCTTCCAAGATTGAAAATATCTTTCCCCCATTCTTCTCAACAAACCAATTGATGCCAAGAATAGGTAGCGCTCCCTCAAAAGGGGTGTCAAAGCGTTATAACACTCCCTACCAAGGTTAAGGGGGGCGCCAACACTCCCAAAAGTAGTAGCGCTCCTTCAAAATGGAAGAGAAAGTGTTATAACGCTCCCTAAGACTCTATAGGGGGGCACCAACACTCCTGAGAGAGGTATAGGGGAGCTCTCTCCTCTAAAAACCCAAATTCAATGGTTCTTTCAGATGGCAAGAGGTACATAACTCCAGTTAACCATTCCTCTTCTTCCAAATCAAGTGTTTGAGGTGTTTCAAGTGTCTTTTTGATGTCGTTATAAGTATGACATAGGCATCATGGAAGTATGCTTTGCTTGACACTTGTGAGCAAAATGCCACACTTGTGACACTATCAAAGTGAGTAATTTTGATGTGTAACACTGGGAAAAGGTGGGTCCCGTCAAATTTATCATGTTAGAGATAATTTACTCATAGGTTTACGTATACCATGATAGCATGGTATCAAAGGAATATTCCCTTTCACCTATACTTTCATGTTTATCATGAGTAGTTTAATAGGCTTTGAGGTATGGTCTATGTACTGACACGAAATGAGTGAAGTCTTGGGAAAACGTGGGTCCCATAGGCATTATCGCATAAGATATAATAGACATACAGGTTCAGGTATACCCTAATAGATGGTATCGAAGGAATATTCCCTTTCACCTAGACTTGCATGTCGATCATCGATATATGAATAGGATTTGAGGTACTTCATCGAAATTTTAAAGGTTGGATACCAATAGACTGTGGATATGTTAGGACTCTGATGGAGAAGGTATCGAAAGTATATTCCCTTCTTATAAAAATTATCAACGCGAAAGAAAAAGAAATTGTTTGGTTGCACAAGGGTCATAGTGAGAGATGACGTCCAATTCTAATATTGCACATCATAGGATTATGATTACATGGGTCATATTGACTTGGCGATTTTAGTGCATGCTTGTTTTGTCTCGACCGCCTATTCACTGCCAAGTGGAATATGAAGGATACCATATACACCTGGGCTATCATAGTGTAAACTTCAGAGTTTGGAATCATTCGTGAGGGGGAAACTATGACAAAGTTGATTTTGAAAAAATCCTTTCCGATGTGGCCATTGGAAAGGTTTTTTTGGAACGTAATTAATATGAGAATTATTCATACTTTGACAAAAATTAGGATAAAGGGCAAGAGAGTGGATCTCATAGAGAAGTTTAAGTGAAAATTAGTTTCGGGCACCTATAGTAAGTGGATGAACCAATGAATTTCTAGGAAGGAGGATTAATTGGTGTAGCAAAGAGGAGCACCATTTGACTATGATTCACAGTTTTCAATAGAGGAAAAGATCATAGGCTATATAAGAAATAGAATAATATCTTCATTCAAACACCTTTTCAATAAAGTAGGAATGTGATACCTTGTAAAAATTTGTAGAATAGGGGGGACCTATTTTTCCCAAAATGGGTTGTTGGGGGGATGAACCACAACAGAAGGTTGATATTTATGCCTTTTTCTATGCATGCCCAAGTTTAGAACTACCGAAAACAAAACCAATGTCATAGTCTAAGAGAAAGTACAATAAGTTCACTAGCAGATCCTTAGATAGAAAAATACACATCACCACATCATATAGAAAAACACATATACATACAGATAGACATACATAAGAGGTGAGAAAACCATCAATTTATTTTGTTATATTTAGTACAACATATAAAATTCCATTACATAGTCATGTATATATATATGATATTATATTACTAGTCTGTTACATTTCCTAACTGTAAGTTAGTCATCTCTAACTGACTATTTGACATAATTTCCTAGCCAACTACTATAGTTGACTTGGCTAGTCGACTGACGAGTCTAGTCAGCGGGGCCAAATATCCCCTACAATAGTACCCCTTATTCAAAACCTCTTCTAGCTTCATTTGAAACTCTTTTAGCTATAACATGATCATTTTTAAGGGAGTTTAGGATACTAGGGAATTCCATGCATTACATCAATGGAGAAATCAATGTCCCTCTTCGGTGTAAATCTTATCAATTCCCCAAATACATCTTCAAATTCTTTCAAGACTGGATAATCTTTAAGACTTGGCTTTTTATACTTTATTGTATATTCCATATGAGTTTCAAATATCTGACACCATTTTATAAAACTTCTTTTTATATGAAATGATGAAATCTCTTGGACATATATATTCCATGGAATACCTTGCACTATCCTTGAATTCCATTCCTCAAAAATACATGTCAAATCCTTGTTATAACAATCTAAAACAACATGATATTTTTATAGACAATCCATACCAATCAAGCAGTCATAAGACCCAAGCAATACGGTGTTTAGATCTTCCTTAGTATTGATTCCATTCATGTTTACAGGGAAATCATTAACAATCTCATTAATTATTCTCTTGGTTCTAGTATCTAGGTTAACTAATGAAGACTTTTCATGCTTACATTTCTTCAATTTAAATCTTTCAACTAGATTTGAATTTATATAGCTATGACTAGTTCCAGAATCAATCAAAATAGATGTGAGACGATTATCAATATTACATTCCACTTCAATAACATGAGATTCATAGTCTGCTATTCTATTTTCCAAGGTTGCATATATCCTTTTCATGCTTCTACCCACCTCCTCTTTTGTCTACTCTTTCTTTATGTTATGCACACTCCTCATCTTATCTCCTTGGTGAGGACAATCCTTATACATGTGATCTCCTTCGCATCCCCAACACTTTATGGGTTGTTGTCTTGGCCTCCTTCCCAAGGAGTGTGTCATTTTATGATCACCTTGAGATGGCTACCCTTGTTGATTTTCTTTATATCTATTCCTTATTAAAGGTGGATTGAATTCTTTATTTCTTTGATCCATATTCCATTTATTCTTATCATCCCAATCCTTTTGGAAAGTTTTTCTTCCTCTGTTATGATCATAGAAATACTTAGCCTTTCTTATGGCCTCTTCTAAATTTTTGGGCTCATCAAACTAAATTTATCGTTGTAAAATGATGGAAATCCATGTAAATTTTCACACTAAACTCTAGGTGACTAATTTTCAGATCTTAAAATTGCTTCCTAGTGAACTAACATAAAACCCTAGCTATTATCACTAAACAATTTTACACTGAAAATTATTGACTAAAAATATATGCAGTGAAAACAACAAGATCAAAGATGAATCATCAATGCACATGAGACATAATTTTTTTGTCTTGTAACTTTCTCAATTTCATAAATTATGAGGGAAAAACAATCCCTACAAGACAATAAAATTTAACCAAAATTTGAGGACAACCTTGTCCTCCAATAATAGAAATATCAGAAAACCAAACTTGAGTAAATCCATGGAAATTTCCTCTTCCCACAAATATGCTACAAACCACCTATATGACTTGTTGACATCACCTACACTATTGTTGATTTAATCCTATATGGAATTTCTCCTACCCATAAACCTTTGTATGGATGTACACGATACACCTTATTGCAAACCACATACATACATGATTATGGCCACTATAACCCACATATACGTGATTCAACTTATTGCAACCTACGTACATATGCGACTATGCCCAATGCAATCCACATACACATGCGTTTGTTCCCACTACAACCCATGTACTTATACAAAAATTGTAAAGACACTTTCACATAATTTACTCCACTTGTACAGTTTCTTCCTGGGAATTATTTTCTAGAGTTACAGATATTCCCCTGTTGAAACCACGAAGATCCTTGGCACAAGTGCAATCTCAATTATTACAACACCATCATGTCTCCACACACTCTACAATATGAAATGTCACAATGACATCTCTCCTTTATATAAAATTCTTAGGGGTCAACATGAAAACCCATCCACAAGTCAACATCACATTAGAATTTCTTGTGGGTGTGAAGCCCCAACACAAACCCACAAATCCCATCACAAAACCCATGAATATCCATCATCATTCCAAAGGTGGTTTTCACCAAATCAAGAGTGTAATGTGGTGCCCAAAACGATTCCCACATGAACAACACCTAAGGCATGTGAGAATTCCTTCCCAAAGATAAAAACATCAACACTCCCTCTTAGTGAGGGATGTATTTTCACCACATTCCATAATCAACTAGAAGTAGGCACTCTATCTCCCATCCTGGATCCACTATCAAATATGATTTCCAATCCTCTCGATCGGTTACTTCTTTTGTAGTTGAAGAAAATCCTACTCTCCAATCTTCTTGCAAGGATACACCCTCGGTAACTAAAGAAAATCTTGTTGTATGACATGATCCCTCCCTGAAAGACACCCTTCTCCTAGAATTCTCCCTCTCTTGAGCATCATGTCTGGCCATCTCAACCCATGATATCCTCCTAACAGTCTAGGAATATTCCTCTCTCCCATCTGGACGTGAATTTTGTCTCCCACTAAACAAATGACTCTCCCTTTGAGCCTCCTGACTCCATTTGAAGTCAGAATCCCTTTGAATCCATTGAATCCCTTTGAATTTGGACTTCCTCTGAGTCTACAGTGCCTCTAGTAATACCTACTCCCTATCCATTATCATATTCATAATTCTAGGAGGCTTATCCTCGGGTTGATTCCCTCTGAACTCTAGATGCCTCTTATTCTACACCATTGGTGGATCTACCCACTTCGCCACTGGGGGATATACTGCTCCATCACTAGTGGACCTACCTTCTCCCTATGAACTTGTTCTAATCATGGAGCTACCATCCTCACCACTAATGGAGCTACCTACTCCCCCTCATCTATCTCTCTGCTACTACTGGCCACATATCGCATAGGATGGTCCCTTAGCCTATATAATTTAGTGTTTATAACTACATGACCACTTCTATTCCTGGGATATATCCTTTGGGTATCGAATAACACTTGTCCATCTTGAAAAACATTTCATATCCCTACTCCTCAATCTATGAGGAAAATAATAGACTCCTCGAACCCATATGTTATATAACATTTTCCACTTGCAACACACCCCCTGAATACATCTAGAATACCATTTCTATAGATCCTTGTACTACATTCTTGGTTCCCATTCCAAGCTCCTCATACATACTTGAGTCAAACACTATGAAGCTCACAAACAAATCATGTGCCCATGTCATGTGTCAATGGATCCCACTGTATATGAACCATGCAATCCCCCATGTAAAGCATCCTTCTTACCCAATTCATGATCATCCAATGAACTTATACCCAAGTCCATCATCCAAATAAAAAGAGTCTATGTGTCTATGCACATGTTGCAACGGATCCTGTGTCCTCGTATGAAATAGTCCCAAGATATGGTAGGATACTCAATCTAGTCCACTCTGTTCCTTTGCAACATATCTATGTAAGTGTCATCATCCTCCCAGGTCAAATTCCTTATGCATTTTAACACCTCGACACATCTTCAAGCGTATAACTCTCTCGCTCGATGAATACTCAATCTCATCAACCTCACATATACACGAATCCATCTCATCCATGCCAAATCACCTGAGTTTCACCCATCACAACTCACTATGAAAAGTCACCTGAAGTTCATCCTTGGAGTTGGAAACCCTCCACACAATATATTTTTGCAAAGCGATCTCTTCTCCAATCCACCAAAACTCCTAATTTTCCACACCACCAATCTACAATAGTCCACAAATTCTCATCTTAACGATCTTCTCCATGTATCAAACTAGAGACCATTGAACATGTTTACACCTACAGATGTCATTGTAGCTCCCTCTTAGAGATAATTCTCAACAGTGCTATAGCTCCTTCTCAAAGTTGTCACATGTGACCTTCCCAAAGAAAGAACAAGAACAACACTCTTCTAGTATCGTATCCCAAAATAGGTCTCAAAGATGAGTCCCTTCTCTTCAGATCCCAAGCTTTGATACCATGTCAATTTTGACATGAAACTCTATGTGACTATTTTTAGATCTAAAAATTTCTTCCTAGTGAATTAACACTAAACCCTAACTATTATCACTGAACAATTTTACACTAAAAATTATTGGTTGCAAATATGTGCAGCAGAAACAACAAGATCATAGATGAATCATCAATACACATGAGACAATTTTTTTTTATGTTTTGTGACTTTTTCAATTTCATAAATACTAAGGGAAAAA
This sequence comes from Picea sitchensis, assembly GCA_010110895.2. NCBI lineage: Eukaryota > Viridiplantae > Streptophyta > Pinopsida > Pinales > Pinaceae > Picea > Picea sitchensis. Next base: position 162,570 of record SNQJ01S0023710.1, on the reverse strand, counting down.
ATAGCCCTCCTAGCCAATACAATTTCACCAAAATTTGAGGAAAAACTTGTCCTTCAATAATAGAAAAATCAGAAAACCAAATATTGACAAATCCATGGAAATTTCCTCTATGAACAAATTTGTTGCAAACCACTTGTACGATCTGCTGACGTCAATTGCACTATTGTTGATGTTTTCATGTACCAACCTGCTCTTGCCAAGAAAACTTTGTATGGATGTATGTGATTCAACTTACTGCAACATGCATACATATGTGATTGTTCCCACTACAACCCTCATATGTGTGATTCACCTTATTGCAACCCATGTAAATATGAAACTCTTCCAACTGAAACCTACATACATACGTGACTATGCCCACAACAATCATGATACATATATGAAAAATGTATGAACACTTCCATATGTTTTACTCCACTTGTATGGTTTCTTCCTAAGCCATATTTCCTAGAGTTACAAACCTTCCCTTGCTAAAATCACCAATCTCCTTGGAATAAGTGCAAAATCGCTTATGCAAACGCTGTCATGTATCCACATAGTATACAATATGAAATGTCACAATGATCTCTCTCCTTAATATACAAGTCTTATGGGTGAACATATAATCCCCTCACAAATCAACATCAAATTAGACTTTCTTGTGGGTGTGAAGCCCCAAAACAAATCCACAAATCCCATCACTAAACCCATGAAGCCCCAACTTCATTCCAAAATATGTTTTCACCAAACAAAGAGTGTAATGTGGTGCCCATGATGATTTCCACATTACCAAAACCTAGGGCACATGAGAATAGCTACTCAAAGAAACAAAAATCAACAGTCCATTCACGAACCTCTGAATTTTGACCTTCTCTTCTCTGATGAAACTCACATACCTCGTGATTTCCAAGATTTTTTTTTCATATTCATACATGGTCATGTTCCCAAGTTTGAATTCAAAGAAATGTTACATATTCTTGTCATAATATTGTTGGAATACTAAGAGGGGGGTGAAGCAGTATTACATGCTAATTTTTACCACAAATTTCTTTTAATCAATTTTTTATTTATTTACCAGTAGTCAATGATGAACAATTAAATCATACAATACACAATACACAATACACAGAGATTTACCATGGAAACTCAAAAGGGAGAAAACCAAAAATCTTTATTTATAAAAATTTGTAAGCACCAACTTACAATAAACACCAATCTGCAATAATATTTGTAGGAACCAACCTGCAAGGAAAACTAATCCCCTTGTTGAGACCAACTCATCCAATGGGTACCAACCCACAAAATTAATGTTCATAGGAACCAACTTGTAGGAGACACCAATCTGCTTCTTTTCTCCACCATGTGACCCTAAAAAGATTTTAAATTAGTAGTTTTCTTCAGAATACCTATCCAACATGCTTCATCCTCTGTGTAATGAAACCTCGTATCATCTCCATTGCTTCCATGCTATTGTATGGACCTAAAAATATCTTTCCTTCTCAAATTTCACACGTCATACTTTCACACACTCACTTCAAAATATGATTTGGGAATCTTTAATTATAGACCCCATTGTCTCCTGAATTTGTCCACATACCCAAAATTATGTTCAGGAAGTTGGCTCCAGGTCCATCGATTCTTCAAATCAGCCTATAAGACCCTCCATCAAATCATGTCTATGTTCCTTCCATGTCATGTGATCTAGGGCATTGTTCCTTGACACTCAACCGTCGTCCGATCTATGTCTTGATTCATTCTCCTATGTTGATTTGTAATCTCCTTTTATCAAGACCACCAGACATATTGGCCCCTAGGACTTAAATCTTCCATAGAATTCCCTTAACATTCACCCACCATCAGATCTATTATGGATTTGATTTGGTTTGTTTATAGTTTCCTTGATGTTAGGGTCATCGAGGTATTGATGCACAACATCCATCGGATCTTCCCTTGAATAGATTATCACCTTTGATCTTTTATTTGCTCACCAAAATACACAACATGACCTCATCGCTTAGAAACCATCTAATCATCTCTTCATTTGATTTCTCAACCGTCGATCTAAACTCTCAATAACACCTTCATGTTTGGCAATCTTCCGATCTATCTTTCATTCAACCTCTACGTCGATATTCGATCCATCTATCAGGACCATTGGGGTATCAAGCACCTTTTCGAGGAAGGAAATATTCTTCAATACAATTCTCATTGGAGTTGTACAATTTCTTGATCTTTTGAATTCTAATTGATAAGCTCCAACTCCACACCCCTAACCTTTTCAAACTTGAAATTCGACATGCAAACCAATACAAGAAAAGGAATATTCTTTGATGGTTTTGCTTCATAGTGTAAATTTCTCTATTAGTGTTCCTCCTCCGATAGCTTTGGATTTTTGGCATGCAAATCAAATCCAGTAATGGAAGATTATTTGATACCTTAATATTGAAACACAAAGTCAACATTCCTTTGATAGATCAAGGGTTCATATTTATTCATTATTGCTTGATAAATCAATGGTTCATATTAATTCAGAGTTTCCTTCATCATCACACTTCCTGTCACCTTTGTACGTGGCCAAATATTCTTATGACATGTTTTCGAGTCACTGGGTTGCACTTTCCTTCTTTCGTGGCACTGTCCTAGTATTTACATGGCACTATATGACATACAAGTGGGTTATTATTTTATACTTTTTGGTGTGCAAATTTATGTGAAAATTAAATATTGCAAGTTGTATTATCAATGCTTATGCTTTGCCACATTGAGTATTATTAGTACTAAGATATACCAAATGAACAGGAATAAATTCTTTGAATTATAAATTTTTTTAAATTTGAAAACTCAAAAAATATTTACAATTTATTAAAATAAAATTTAAAATTTACACCATAAATAAAATAAAACATTTTTATTTTTATTTTTAGATTTTAATAATAAAAATCTTCTTTGAAACTTTCTTATTTTTTAGATTTTATTAATAAAAATATAAAATAAAATATCATATTACATCTTTAACAATGACATGATAAGCTACAGTCTAAGATTACATCATATATACATTTTACACTTTGTATATAGATTATACATTTTATTGGAAGATTCATGGGCTTCATTCAAAATACATTTTCGAGAGCTAACCAACCTTATTTGCCAAGATATGCCATAAAATCTCTTAAAGCACTTCCATTTTGTAATTTGAAAGCTGTAATCACTTAAAACTTTCATTTTTTTTTTTACTTACTGAGAAACATTGAATATCGAAAAAAGCACTTCCTTTTTTGTAATTTGAAAGTTGTAATCGGTTAAAACTTTCATATTTTTTTTTGACTTATTGGAAACATTGAATATCGAAAACAAATGTTTATAAATGATATATATAATTTAACTATTTTAAACAGAGTATAAATATTATGCATATATCATCCTCTGGTATAAATATTATGCATATATCATAGTTAAACAACATCAGAGTCGTTACTGTTGCTGGTGAGACTTACTAAGATGCGAGGTAATAAACTGCCTATGCTTTTGCCCCTACATCAGAGTCGTTACTCTTAGATGTAGATTAAATGAAATTCTAATAAAAAAACGGCCAACCAAGTCTTTTTATCTACCAAATCAACTTGGCCTTTTCTGATTATTAAGATTCATGTACAAGAATATAGGTTAGCAGCAGATGAAAAGCAGTCAACGCTTAAGAAGATTTATGAACAAGAATATAAAATACCAGCAGACGAGGGGGAATCATTGGTTCAGAAGATCTATGTAAAAGAATATAATATGCAGATGAAGGGGAAATCAATGGAGGCGACGACGTTTGATTTCCCTGATATAAGAAAGCCTTCGGCAAAGAAGCCTTAAGAAGCTTATACAATCCACTTTGTTATTGGTTTTCTTCTGTACTTGAAGACGTCGATTATTTTCTGAAACATCACTGCCAGGAAGCTCGGATTTCTCCTCCTCTTCCCCCTCATCTCCTGCAGCTTCTTCCAGTCCGTGGAGACGATGGGTTTCACGAAGAATTCTGAGGATCTCCCCGGCATATACATCATCGTATATCGGATCGCTTCCCAGCTCCTCCAGTTGATGATTTTCAAGTATTCTGGCAATTTCNGTTAAAACTTTCATATTTTTTTTTGACTTATTGGAAACATTGAATATCGAAAACAAATGTTTATAAATGATATATATAATTTAACTATTTTAAACAGAGTATAAATATTATGCATATATCATCCTCTGGTATAAATATTATGCATATATCATAGTTAAACAACATCAGAGTCGTTACTGTTGCTGGTGAGACTTACTAAGATGCGAGGTAATAAACTGCCTATGCTTTTGCCCCTACATCAGAGTCGTTACTCTTAGATGTAGATTAAATGAAATTCTAATAAAAAAACGGCCAACCAAGTCTTTTTATCTACCAAATCAACTTGGCCTTTTCTGATTATTAAGATTCATGTACAAGAATATAGGTTAGCAGCAGATGAAAAGCAGTCAACGCTTAAGAAGATTTATGAACAAGAATATAAAATACCAGCAGACGAGGGGGAATCATTGGTTCAGAAGATCTATGTAAAAGAATATAATATGCAGATGAAGGGGAAATCAATGGAGGCGACGACGTTTGATTTCCCTGATATAAGAAAGCCTTCGGCAAAGAAGCCTTAAGAAGCTTATACAATCCACTTTGTTATTGGTTTTCTTCTGTACTTGAAGACGTCGATTATTTTCTGAAACATCACTGCCAGGAAGCTCGGATTTCTCCTCCTCTTCCCCCTCATCTCCTGCAGCTTCTTCCAGTCCGTGGAGACGATGGGTTTCACGAAGAATTCTGAGGATCTCCCCGGCATATACATCATCGTATATCGGATCGCTTCCCAGCTCCTCCAGTTGATGATTTTCAAGTATTCTGGCAATTTCATCGTCAATAATGTTCAAGTCTTCTCCAGAAACATCCTGCAAGTTAAGTAATATCCAGTGGTCAATGATATAAAAAATATGTTGCTGAAGCTGCCATTAATTATATCTATCAAAAGTATTATTTCAACAGAGTTGTATTACGTTCTCTGCTCAGTACCTTTAATTGCAGTTCAGGCGGGCCGGAGCGTTTTCTGCAACTGGTTAATATTGTGAAAAGCTTCGTCATCTAAAATTTTGTGATGATTAGAATCAAAGGGATCAGTAGCTTGTATAATGCAATTTTTTGTTTAAAATTATTGAAAAAGAAAAAGGCAGGCATAGAGTTCCTCAGAATTAGATAAAGTTCTACATAGAAAACTGAAGAATTGAAAATGACTGTAGTACAATCATGACATAGGAGATACAATCAAGAAAGAAGAGATCCATGTAATCTGCTTCTAAAGATGCTAGCCACCCAATCTGTCATGGACAGTGGGAACCAAGTTCTAAAGCTGCCATCTATTTTGGGTTCCCAAACTCCAACCAAGTGAACGACTAAAACCAAATATGCTGTATAATGACACCATTTACTAAGGATCCGTCTTTTTTGAGTGCCTATCCTCACTCCTACCCGAATGAATGTTGAAAAATAAGAAATTTAGGTGATCATTAAATTTTTAAAATGCCAGAATATACTCGAAGACTTGCTAGTACAATGGCATGTAAATGAGTAATTCATTAGAAAAAGTTAACTTACATTTCTTTCCATTTTGAATTTTATCAAATGTATTAATCCAAATTTTAAGTTTTAATTTTTTAATATGATGATTGTGGTGGTGATTAAAGTCCATCAAGATATAATTGGTTGATTGAAAATTAAGATGGTGATTAAAGTCCATCAATATATAATTGGTTGATTGAAAATTAAGATTTAGTTTGATTATATGACAAGGATTTCAAGAGAAAATTTCTTTCACTTTACTCACCACATTTTCTTCTTAAATTTTGATGTAGTACTATTTTTAATATTATCTTTATTTTGCAATAGGATCTATTCATTTATTCCCCAACAACTTAGCCAACACTATTCATTTCATCTTTTCATTTGAGTAGAAGGTAGTTTTGGTTTCAGTTTGAATAAATTTGAGGAAGCCTCTTGTCTTCCATGTTTTTTAACCTCTTCTTATACATTAATTATCTGGTCATAGTCATCTGGTGAAAAGATTGATTCTATGAGGATGACATGACATAGTTTATTTCCTTTAATTTTGAGATTCTAGGTTACAAATTCCTTTTGGATCTGTATATGTTTCGCCAAGACTCTCTAAAAATACTACATCCCCAAACTTCATATCCATAAAAAATAACAAGAGTAAGGATCCTCTCAAAGAGGAGTTATTTCTTATTCCATTCCCAAAGATCCAATGTTTTCCAATTGTTTTCAAACCCATAATGCTGATATTTGTATGAAGACTCTTCCTCCAAGTTGTTTCTTTCATATATGCAAGTGTAGTATGTGATCTTATTAGATTTAATAATCATGACTTTTGATGAGATAGTTCTTTAGGATTCATCGCATTGGTTTTTGATATTCGACGTTTCGGACCAAACCAGTGTGGTCCATCATCAGGAATATCAAAAACCAATGCGATAAATCCGAAAGAGCTATCTCATCAAAACAATGGTTGCAAAAGTCTTAAAACATTAAAAATCATGAATTTTGTTTTGTTTGTGAAGATCATGAGGATTCATCTCTATAAGAAAAATCTCATTAGCCTAAAACAAAAGAATGATGACTACACCTCTGAGAATTGAGACAACAAAAGATGTTTCTTCCAAAAAGTCTCATGACTTGTCAATGTATATGTCAAAAAGGGTAGGAGATAAGGGAAAACCTTGCTTGACTCCAATATTTCACTTAATTTACCTTCAGTGATCCTAAACATGGAAATAGTGTTCTCATACAACCTTATCCCAACAACAAACCTCAACTCTAAAGACACTTTTATCTATTCCAAGCTATCCAAAAATATTTCCTAAAGTGAACCAACCAACATAAGAGATTGGTTTTATTAAAACATTGGAGTGTAGATATTGTTGCACACACAAAACTTCTTTCATTGATTTCATAGAAAACTAACACACACTTATATACCTCAAGTTTGTTCTAAATATAAACACACTATCTTAACCACAAATCAATGTAGTTGAGAGAATATCTCAAGCACACACCAAACTAGGATTCTTAGTTGGAGAGAATTTCTCTCACAACCATCTAACAATCTCTTAAATAATTGACTCAAATAACTCACTTAGATAAATTCTTCTCTACCTTTCAATAAGAAAATGCATTATCAAATATAATCTCCTAACACATTACCTAGGAGTTACATATTTCAACTAACAACTTAAAATTAATAATTTAATCTCCCTCAATAAATACATAAATAAAAATAATTCTAACCTAATTCTTTCTACATTTTTAACCTAACTTTTGTTAATATGACCATAGAACACCAAGAAATATGTCTAACTGTTATAGCTGTTATTAGTTAGGAGTGCCTATCCAGACTCTATCACAATAGCTGTTGTTATCAGTTAGGAGTGCCTATGCAGACTCCATCACATCATCATATCGAACTTCCAAAGATTGCGCAACTCAATGGTTAAGGGTTACATGTGAATCGTTGAGTTAAAAAAAGACTGGTGTTAAAAATATAGGTAAATTTCCATACAAAAGTTATTATTATTTGTATAATTTAAATTAAAATACTGAAATTTACATTGAATTTAAAAGTGATTTTAAAATTTTAAGAATTAAGAAAATAAAAATACTTCAAAGTTTATATTTGTTAATCCAAAATTCAGACGCAAAGTTTATTCTTTCTTTCAAAATTATTTTAAAATTGACAAATGAAGAGGAAATCACTAATCTTCCAGTTTTTGAGGATTGGATAGTTATGATAAATTAGATGACGGGACAAAGTAGAATAAGAAAAAAATCAAAACTTCCTTAACTATATTTAATTCAATATCATTTAAACATGTTTACAGAGAATCGGACAGGGATGTAAATAACCTATCTAAAAAGGAATTGCAATTGGATGAAGATAGAAAGGATCGAAAACAACAGTATGGTGTTATCTTTTATAAACCCAATCCAGAATCTTCAATTACTGCATATACAACCAATCTTCAACAACGCAATTATAGGGACAACGCAATTATAGAGGACAGATTTTTTCATCATTTTGATGGAATCTTGGAATAATTTATGAATATCTAGTATGAAGTAAAATTTTTGGGGGTGAACTTTTGACTACAGACAAGATGTTGGGTACAGTAGAGCCTGCAGAAGATATAGTTGAGCTTATATTTTCGTTTTCTATATACATTTGAGAAGAGGATGCATTTTCTACCTTTTTATAAATGATGTGAGTATGTCTTCTATCATTTTATATATTACAAATCCAAAACATTAAAATAGATTAAATTATTACAATCTAACCTAAAAGAGGTTGATGCATTTTACAACTAATTATAAATGAGGTATGTCAAAAAAAAAGTTTAATGATCTATAATATATTTAAAGAGATGATAGCTGAAAGCTCAACAGGTTGTCACTATTATTATTGGAAGAATGAGAAATTTCATATATTTATATATTTTAATTATAATTATAAATGTGTTGAGAAATTTTATATATTTATATATTTCAATTATAATTATAAATGTGTTTAGATACTTAAAATTTTTATATTGTTTAATCATAGATTTTATTTGTATTATCATTATTTTATTTAACTATTAATGGTTTTTCTATTGGTCTAGATTTATCTTTATTCAAGATTTATCAAGTTCTTAGAAGTTCTTAGAAGGATGAAATCTTTCTAAGTGAAAATCTCTTTTAAAGAACAAAACTTAAGAAAGATTTTCACCTACAAAATGTTTGATACTTCTAATTCTAAGTGAAAATCTCTTTTAGAGTGCAAAACTTAAAGAAGTTTTCACCTAAAAAGATTCTATCGATCTAGACACTTGATAAAACTATGGTTAAAATGAATCTAAGATGGTTTCAACAGTAATTCAAATTCAACTTAACCTAATAAAAAATAATAACTCGCCTCTAAACATTTCACTAAAACATTTCACTAAATCATGTAAACTTTGTTACCTAAATACAAAACAAGACACCCTACTTAAGAATTAAATACAAAACAGGACACCCGAATCAAGAATTAAAAATTGGATGAAAATCTATTTATAACTTGGCTGTTTTCATTGTTAAAATAAATGCTCCATCATTGTCACAAGAAGAAACATGCAAACATTAAAAAACGCTGAAATAATCTCTTAACCTACACGTTAGAAATGGTGACTGCATATGTGAGTTTGGTGAGGACGGTTACTGGCGACTGCAAATGTGTGTTTGGTGAGGACGGTCATCATAGAGAGTGGCGGCCACTAGATAAGTCTGCTACAACATTTTACAAAGGTGAAATTCAAATTATACGAATTCCAAAGAAGAGAAAGGAAAATGTTAACTATTAAAATCTACAAAATTGAACTTAACTATTTGAATCTACATAATCGATCGTATTATCATTCATTAAAAATTGATAGAGCAGATTCAGTAACCAACAAGTATATGGAATTAAGAAAGATGTGTATTTATATTTGAATTTTTGAAGGATATGTATGTGTATTTGTATTAAGAAGGATGTGTATTTGTATTTGAAATTTTTCATTTTTTTAATAGAAGTATGTTTTTATTATTTTATTTTGTTATGTATGTGACAGTTTCTCTTCTATATTGATATTGAGTTGTTGAGTGACTTCAACACAAACATCTCGGACTGACCATAAAGAGCGGCTCCACGCTTAAACATGGATTATGTTTAGGTTTAAGATATGAAATTAGATGATTTACATAATATCATCTTGGTGTTTTTCAGTCATATAGGAATATTTCTGTATTGATAAAACGTGGAGGAAGAACTGTTGGCTCCAGGGTTTTGGAATTGTAATATTCCTCTCTCACCATTTTCACATATTTCCTCTTCCTAGGGATATACAAATCCAGGATGCTACCATTTCTATTTCTTTTATATTGGAATGTAAAAAACTTTTCAAGGTAAACATCTTTTTCATATTAAGCCTTATAAATTTTCTACAGGCTCAAACATTTGGAATTGTAATATTCCCCTCACCATTTTTCACATATTTCGACTTTCTAGGGATATCAAATCCGGGATGTTCCCATTTCTTTCATAATGGGATGTAGAACGCTCAAACATAAATTTTCATATTAAGCCTTATAAATTTTCTACAGGCTCAAACATTTCGAATTGTAATATTCCCCCTCACCATTTTTCACATATTTCGACTTTCTAGGGATATCAAATCCGGGATGCTACCATTTCTTTCATATTGGGATGTAGAACGCTTCACAATGTAAACATCTATTTCATATTAATCTTTAGAGAGACTCTCCAGGCTCAAACATTTGGAATTGTAATATTCCTCCTCACCATTTTCACATATTTCGTTTTATTAAGGATATAGAAATCCAGGATGTTACCATTTCTTTCATATTGGGATGGGATGTAGAAAGCTTCTCAATGCAAACATCTCTTCCATATTAAACCTTAAAGATCCTCCCCACGCTCAAACATTTGTAATTGCAATATTCCTCCCTCACCATTTTCACCTATTTCGTCTTCCAAGGGATAGACAAATCCAGGATACTACCATTTCTTTCATATTTGGATGTAGAACGCTTCTCAATGTAAACATCTCTTCCATATTAAGAATTAGAGAGCCTCTCCAGGCTCAAACATTTGGAATTGTAATATGCCTTCTCACCATTTTAACATATTTCATCTTTCTAGCTATATACAAATCCATACAAATCCAGGATGCTACCATTTCTTTGATATTGGGATGTAAAACGCCTCTCAATGTAAACATCTCTTCCATATTAAGTCTTAGAGATTGCTTACTTAGATTTCTTACTTAAAAGATCTGAAATTAGATGATCAGGATGAAGTCATCTTGGTGTTTTTCTGTCATATTGGTTTATCTTTTTATTGCTAAAACGTGGGCGAAGAACTAGGGTCGAAGCTTTGGAATTGTAGTATCTCTCCCCCACCATTCTCAGAGATTCCGTCTTCGAAGCGAGATACAAATCCACAATGCTAATTTAAGTCAGTCTTCAAAGAGATACAAATCCACAATGCCAATTTAATTCAGGTTGGATCTGACAGGAAAATGAGGCCACTCATATTTGAAGTTTAAACCAGATACGAAGAAAAGTATCAGTTAAACTATACTTAATGCACAGTCACGATTAATTCGACTTCCAGGAGAAATAATATCTATATAATTTGAGGGCAGACTCACATCTAGGTATGACATTATGAGACCATCGGACTATGACGATTAGTTTAAGAAAAAAACCAGGCTTAAAAAGGATCAATGCTAATATCCCAAAACAAAAACATATAGAGAGAAAATAAACATTCCATTTTTAGGCAAGAAATGAATACAATCAATCCTCTATAATTTCGAATCTTGAGAACAACATGTCCCCAGAGATGGCAAGTTTCAATCATTATGTAAATCAATAAACAACTAATCCTCTATAGATACCTCATGCAGTTGAGGTTGATCGTGGCGACGTAAACGATGATTCCGTTCCACAGCAGTCGCAATTCCTCAGCAAAGAGCCTCAGCCTGCAAAGAGAATTTAGTTTATTTAAATGTGTAAATGGGTACCCTTACTCTATAACTCTTTCCCTGTGCTCTGGATCACCTTTTATATAAATTTCCAGCTTTATACTTGTATGCATACGATTTGAAGCCTTAACCGTCCAACAGATTTTCAGAACTTCGAAACAGATTATTTCTATTCCCACAAATGCTGTTGCCAAGCAGCATATACCGGATATCTAAAATGTTGATGGAGGTTATCGTTAAACAGAGATTTTTTTCTAAAATATGAAAGAGTATACGACAATCACGGGGATCGACTCAGTGTTTTTTATACAATCTTTTGATTTCGATATGCAGTTGTAAAACATCTCTATCCAAAAACTTTACATGACCGTCCAAAATAGGTCAAAGTTTCACTCTTGGCCCATATGATTTTGGTAATTAACCTAGTTTTAGGCCATACTCGTATATCAAAACTAAACTATGGTTATATAGGCTCTTTGTTTCGTGAGCTTTATGCCATATTTTAAGATCAAAACCATGAATACATAGTAACCTTGTTATCATTGTTGAAGTTATTTCGAGAAGGGTGACGTGATATTAATTGTACTTAGTTCT
>SNQJ01S0023710.1:109066-123843 GCA_010110895.2 Picea sitchensis | reverse complement strand
TTATATTTTCAAAGTGCTACTGTAACATCCTTCTCTTGCTAGCATGCGTTATTGACTTATTCTTTGAGGACACTTGCATGAAAGTGATCCGATTTTAGTATATGGATGCTTGATTCACTTATGGATTCTTATGATGATGTTTATGGATTATGATGTTATGTTATTTGATATTTATGTATTGACAGATGCTATTGACAAGTTTACCTTGAGTGTGTATTACACTTGATACATTAAGGATGTCGATGGCATCAATGGACCTCCTTGGACTTTAGATCGATTCAATGAGTGGATTGTATTGGTTTGAGTATTTTATTTATGCATATGTAACATATGATTGGGTATATTATGATGTTGTTTATGGATTATTTTCGATGTTTCATTAATGGATGGATCTTGACGATCACTTGATAATCAGACTCACATAAGGAGTAAAGGGGACATGCAAAACAACTAGATATTGAGGGAGAGGTGTGGCAACATTCCTATCATAGCCTACTAGCACTCCCATCATGGCTCAAATTTTAGTTTAACGATTACGTAGTTCGAGAGATCCATGCTGACGTAAGGTCATACTGAGACAAGCTCTCATGAATATTCAAAGGGGCATGCAATAAGGTAGGGTCCTTATTCATTAGAGGAACTTAATCTCTCACAAGGTCCCTTGAATGGTGTATTGACTCTAAGGTTTGAACAACTACCAAAACCAGTCAAAGACAAGTGGCACCCTTGGAGCATGGAGTGCGTCTTGAAGGGAACGTCCTGAAATTTAAAATTAAATAAAAGGCGAGTAGCACCCTTGGAGCACGAAGTGTCTTGAAGGGCATGTCACAGAATGTAAAATCAAATGAGTCAAAGAATCTAGGTGGCCTAGATAACTTTGAGCGAATGTCAAACCTTGTAAATTCTTGAGAACTGTCAAATTAATTAATTGATTAATTAATTGATTGATTGATTAATTAATTAAAGAATGAATCTATTAATCATAATCCATAAGGGTCTAGGCATTTGCAAATAACTATTTAACTAAGCCTAAGTCTAAGTGAGTGAGAAGACTAAAAGCTAAAATTTTAAATTAAATAATGAGGGGATGAAATAGACCAAATTAATAATCAATGAAATTAAAAATAAATCCAAAGGAGTGATTAATACACTTGTGCAAGTAAATACCAAATTAGAATTTTAAACAATAAAGGAATAAAGCAAAAAATATGTGTAAGCATAGAAAGGTATCTAGAGTCTATTCTAACTAGAGAACATTCATATTTTAACTCAAATTAGTTTTAGAAAGGCGTCAGTCATTAAAGGGGAAATAAAGGGAATAAAGAGAAAACTAGGAGCGATTTAAGGAGTGTTTTTAGGATGGGTGAGGGAAATTGAAATTTAATTAAATTAAATTTTGAATTTATTGGTGCAAGTAAGGGAACGGGTCACAAGTGTATGGGGAGAATAATTCCTAATTAAATTAAAAAAAAACAAACTTAATGTGCAAATGACAGGTTGTCACTAAGGAAATTATATAAAACAAATGGCTGAGAGGAGGAATAAAACACACTGGTTATGAGTAAGGTTATGCTGCAGAAATTCAGACTCGTTTTACTTGTGAGAGTTGGGATACCTAGCTTGAGAGAGAGAGTAGTGGCTCTACCTTGCCAGGCAAGCTGGAAGCTAGAGGATTTTTGGTTGTGTGTGTGTGTGGCCCCTTTGCGGCTCGTGGGGATAAGGGGGAAGAAGAGTACCCCTAGCATTGGCAGGGAGGTACCAATGAAGTCTCCACATTTATAAAGTTGGGAGATGGATAGAGCACAAGTGTGGGAGAACATCTACAAATTCTCTTCTTCGGTTGCGGTACTCTCTTGAGGATTATAATTGCAAATTTTTTTAATTTGTAATGATTTTTTATAATTCACAAAGAACTGTGATTAAAAATTTGATGTATAGATCACTTAGAGCAATCTTAGTTTGTTATTTTCCTATTAGTTTTTTAGGCTTAGTTAGTATGATGATTCTTGTTATTCTTGTGATTGTTTTTACTATGGAACCTCTACTTTTTTTTAGAAAAAAAACTTATCCATGACCCTCATGTGTTTACCATGTGTTCTCTTAAAAAACCCTTTTTGCTTTGATGTATACATTATCCTAGCTTTACAAGCCCCTGGAATTTATTTACCTTCGATTTCCTCAGCATTTTTGAGGATCAAGGCTCTGCACCTTCACTCTTTTCCAAACAAAAATTTGTTCAATATATGTGTTTTATTTCTTCCATTTCTTAGTGAATTGTTACATAAAAACTCTACAATTTTTGTGCATTAAAACAACACCCTCTATGTTGGGGAAAACCTCCCATCATTTCAATGGAAACCCTATGATTTTCATGCATTAAACAATGCCCTGTGTGATTGGGAAGAGAACGCTCTGCATTTATCCTTTTAACCCAAGTAAAGTCATACATTAGAATCTGTGTTTTCTTGTATCCTTGGTGAATTTTGGGATTTTAAAACCTCAACGAATTTTGTTCCTCTGTGTTTTTTCTTGTTTGTATCCATACGCCCAACATTCGAATAAAACATAGAGATTGAACAACCATACGTAGAGAGTTCTTGTTTGTTCATACTATTGGCTAGGTGTGAGAGCAGAGGTGAAAACATTTTTAAACAAATGTAATATTTGCCAGTATGCAAAAGGAAAGAAATAGAACACTGGATTATATCAACCACTGCCTATTCCAGATAGGCCTTGGGATGAAATAAGCATGGATTTTGTGTTGGGATTGCCAAGAACCCAGATGGGAAGTAATTCGATATTTGTTATAGTTGATATATTCTCTAATATGGAACACTTTATCCCATGCTAGAAGACTAGTGATGAAACACATGTTGTGAATTTGTTTTTCAAGGAAGTTGTGAGACTTCATGGATTTCCCAAGATCATTGTCTCAGACAGAGACACTAAATTTGTAGGGAATTTTTGGAGAACATTATGGAGGAAGCTAATACACAACTATATTTTAGCTCAGCATATCACCCTCAGAAATATGGACATATTGAGGTGGTAAATAGGATTTTAGGAAATTTGTTGAGAAGTTTGGACACTGAACATCATAGCCAGTGGGACCAAATTATGTCACAAGCAAAGTTTTCATATAATAACTCGCCAAACCGAAGCACATGAAAAATCCCAATTTAGATAATGTATGGGATGATTCCAAGAGGGGTATCAGAATTGAGAGACATAGGGTAGAGTGAATTCAGGAGTGTTGGAGCAGAAGACTTAACTGCAGAGATGCATAAGCTTCATAATCAACTCAAGGAGAAGTTGTGGAACAACAATGAAAAGTATAAACACAAAGTTCATCAACACATAAGAGAACTTCAATTTGAAGTGGGAGATCAAGTTTTAGCACACTTGAGGAAGGAAAGCTTCCCAAGAGGAACATATAACAAGCTGAAGTTGAAAAAGATTGGACCATGCAAGATCCTAAGGAAATTTGGTAACAATGCTTATGAGATAGAGATGCCAAAGGATGTGGGAATATCACCCATATTCAACATTTTAGACTTGTATCCTGACAGGGAATATGACACAAAAAGATTAGAAGATCAAGAGAATATATAATGGGAGAAGTAGATGCTTGTAGAAGAAAATCCATGGATGGAGAATATCGTTGATAAGAGGATTGGTAAGGAGACTAGGAGGAGACCTATTTTGAATATTTTATCAACTGGAAGGGACACCCGATAGCAGATGCATGTTGGGTAAGTGAATTTGATGTCGATAAGCATTGAATTTCAGTGCAAAACCTCATGGACATGAGTCCATGAATTTTTTTCCCAAAGGATTATGATGTAGGAGTATCACCAACAAATACACATGGGATGATAGCACAACGCCTAGTGCACCTTTTGAGTAAAATTTAAATTTGGAAAGATGGCGTATCTCAGAGAAATTATGAGTAAATGATGAATCAAAGAAGTTTTAATGGTCGGAGGTTGAATGATCGCGTCAAATTAGGAGAGATCAGATCATCCTTGAGTTATTTTATTTTTGTGTGGATATGAACATTTTTCTTAAATTGTCTGTCATAGATATTTGTTGTAACATGACTAAGTAGATGTAAAATTTTACTTCAATCATATAGGTAGTTGGAGGGAACCCTAGAGGACCTCTTGTATAATTAAATGCATTCTATGCCTAAATAAGGTTGTTGCGGATTAGTAGGAGATAGTGTTACTAAATGTAAGTTTTTAGGCTATAGCTATTTACCTTTGAATGAATACAACATAGGGATATTGACCCAAAGCATGGTGTTTCTACTATTTGCAGTTTCCCTGTTATTTTTTGTTTTCATGAATGAATGAGTTATATCATTGAGTATATGAAACTATGAAGTATTAGGATAAGTTTCAATTTCTTCTCTTTGTTGAGTACATAAAAGGTGCATATACAGTCTGCAAGGAGTGCGTTGACATAGTCTCTTTCGACTCAGAAGATTAGAAGAGATAGCATGAAACTTCCATTTTCTAGGAGTGCAAAGAGACTTCTACAAGGTGTGCACAATCGCCTGCAAGACTCTAAGTCTTGCGTAATAATCAATTGCAAGGAGTGCACAGATTCAAATTTCGACTAAGCATTGAAGTAGCCCTCTCAGCAGTCAAAGTATTCGATAAATAAAGCTCAAGAGAGATAACGAGAAGAAATATTCAAAGGGAGTGAATCTATAAAGGTTTACAAGGTTATCAGCCAAGATCTGTCCAAGAGGAAGCGTAGTCATTCTAGGTCATTGGATTTAGGCAAGGTACGCTAGATTTAAGTCTCAATGTACATAAGAGAGAGGAATTCGTCGAAGTCCCAGAAAAGCATCCTAGTGCTTGATCTACGATGAGGCACGTCGATATCGGAAAACTTGTTCTTAGTTTCAACATCGAAAGATCCAAGGAGTTCTATCATATGGATGACCAACGAAAATCATCGAATTCTGAACAATGAAACAAATCAAGGTCATCGAGTCAAGAGGATGTGTGGCAGAGTAAAATAAGAACTCAACACTCTAAACTCCTCAAGGCTGGAATTTTGAAGTTGATCACAGTCATTGGTTGTTGGATAGGCGAAGACCATAGATTCTCGTGCCATTTATGTTCACCATTTCGGGGCTCCAAGGAATTGGCGACAACCACAATTGAAAACTGTGGAAGTCCCAAAGGTGTAAACATCGTCAATCGTCAGATCACGAGGAGAAGTGGAGAACAGATAGAGATTCTACCAGTTTCACATTCGACACTTTGCAAGCGTCATGTGTTAGAGGAAAGAGAAACTTCCAAAAGAGAAGTGTCGAAGACTTAGCACACTTTGGATTGTGTCCTGGGTCACAACCCAAGGTCACATTGGAAAGGGGCCTAATATAGAGGAGCTAGCACCTGTTATTGAATTTCGTCGATTTGAGGATCGAGGAAACGAGAGGAAGCTACATCCAGAACCACCGAAGAACCATTTGTTGAGAAGATTTCATCCCAAGTCCATAGTTTGTGGCCATATTGGGGAGCATTCTAACGTAGGAGCTAGTACTCGAAATCTGGTGTTGCCAAAATGCCCGAGAACGCGACGCGGGTCACTTGAACCTACATAAACATCAAAGGGGAATGTGTGTCATTTGTTCAGGACCTATTGGAGGAACGAAGATCCAATTCATCTCAGTCTTTCGAATGATCCTAGACCAGGATGTTGAGCATCCATGAGGAGAGGGAGGGGGGTTCACATCAATAAAATTCTAAATTTACATAAAGATAACAATCACTTATTTATGCCAACGATTAAGTATTTATATTGCGTTTCTCAATGGACCTTGATTATGCATAAATTTGTATGCTTATTGAATTACTTGCACGCACTGTAACAATGTTGATGTGTGATTTCTTATGTGCTTAGATTAATTTCACTCATTTTAATGATGTTGGTTTATTTTTAATTCAATATTTATATCACACGTGCACCTTGGAATAATGTTGATTTATGGTTGACTTCAATAATTGACTAATCAAATGCCTTGGGGTAAAGTAGATGTTTTCTTTTGCGCCTTGAAAATAAATAAACTTGATTACATTGTTCCTTAAATTATGTCGTTTTATGCTTAATTTAGTAATTAAATTCTCTTGCGCCTTGGAATTTATGTGATGTGTGATTAGTTATTAGAACATTATGGCACCATTAATTATCGTTGATGTTGTTGATTTAGTGTAGTTGTTTTTAGAATTGATTGTGATAGTGGGATGTAGACAACTCCTTCCTCAGAACAGTCGCCAACCCTGAGAGCTTAAATGGTCAAAATCAATTGGATGAATCCTAGGCTTGAGCGTTGCTTATGTGTCTTGGAGGTCCTAACCTTGTAGGGTAGGTTGGGAAGTTAGTATCTTTATGTCATATTTATGTTATCCTTATGTTATCTTATGTTATCTTTATGTGATGAGTTGACTGATTAAAAGTATTAATGATTCCAGTTGATCGTGATGAATTTATCTTACGTCGTCGTTTATGATGCTTATTGATTATGTGTCATTATTTAAATGTGATGATGTCTTGATTATGTGTCATTACTAATTATGATGTTGCATTGGTTGCAACGTTATTTGATTATGACAATGATTCACTTGTAATTCTTTTAATTATGATGTCATTGATTATGCATTGTTTGAATTATGTGTTGACACTATTTTCCTAATGCTAAAAAAACAAAATTTACCTTTCGTTCTTTGCTTTTCATAGTCATAACGGAGGGGTCATTACATATACCTATCACCTACACGTTGAGCATTGAAGGAATCGTGCTAAATAATATAAATATATCTATGTACTTTACATCAAATAAAATTTAAAATAATATAGTGAAAACATATTACTGCTCCACGAGAACAATTATATTCTATATAGGCTATCTATATTACTTCAAATATGTCTTCAAATTAATGTATTCCCTTAAATTATTTGGGTCTATTGAGTTTGTTACAATTTTTTTCTACTTGTTTAGTGTAGAATTTGCAACTACATATAAAGAGCACATCAATTTTACAACAAAGAGAATCTTTTTGTGTATAAAGTCTAAATAATCACATTAATGTACGTAAAATTTGATAATGCGTAGTTCGTTATATCTTATGTGAGAGAAAAATAAATCGTGTCGAAGAGTTCATAATGCATTGCCCAGACATGTCAAACAGTTGGAAATACATTGCTCAATCATGTCAAATAGTTGGCAATGCATTGTCTGAGAAATTTATACACCATGCAGTAAGCTAATAATTAAAGGTATCACATACAGGTTTATAATGGGTATTTTATGAAGTTGTGTTAAATGTATACCTATGAATGTTTATGCTCTTCCTTATATTTCATGCTTAATCTTTAATGGGATGAAATTGCATTATTTTAACTTAACATATTATTTTTTGAAGTGTGATGTGTGACCTCCACAATGATCACGGAAAGAATTACACATCTCCCCCATACTCGACTAGAAATAACCTCTCATTGCAATTAGTAGTGAAATAAGCAATGGAAACAATCATAATTTATTTTTAAATTGAAGATAAATAACAAGAAACACACATGATAATAAGACAATGATTTCGTGGAAAACTCATGTGAGAGAAAAACCCCACACTCTAAAGAAATATCAATGTATTCGTTGACAACTAACAAGGTTAAAATACACTTTCATGGGTGTCCTCTTGTCATGTTACCATGTATTTTCTAATACCATGGGTTGGTAAACCCATGAATGACCAAATCAAGGTTATCTAAACTACTCTATTAATAATGTGGATTGACTCATCAATGTATTTAATAAAAAATGCATACCTAAAATAACCAACTAGTGGTCGTTAAGGGAGTAGACATTCATTTTTTCAAGATGCTAGTGAGTCTTGGGTTGTTCACCTATTTCCTTATGTTTAATGAAGACAAACTCTTATCAAATACAAAGTAGTTTTAGGAATTACTTCATAAACACTATTACATTGTGGATATTAATTGTCTCATGCTTATTTTATATGTTTTTAAAAATTGAAAAACATGAAATCTAAAAAGATCAATCATAATAAAAAATCCTAGAATAAATAGTAAAATAAATGATCATAAATCTATCTTAATATAAAATATTTTAAAAATAGATAAAATTGTACATCTCTCGTTAAAATTAAAATGTATTTATAATGAAAAACATTGAAATCTAAAAAGATCAATCATAATAAAAAAATCCTAGAATAAGTAGTAAAATAAATGATCATAAATCTATCTTAATATAAAATATTTTAAAAATAGATAAAATTGTATATCTCTGGTTAAAATTAAAATGTATTTATAATGAAGTTCAAAAACTTCATGACATTTGATATCCACATTTTGATTTTATTTAAAAACTTGTCAATAAAAGTCTATGGTAATACAACCCATTTTTAATATGTGTGACAAGAGATGTAATTTACAACAAGGATGGGTTTTCACCAAACCTTTAGAAGTGTGAACAATGTTTAATGTATTTGATCTATCACGAAGTTTGATAAAGCGATTAAAATGGACTTAAATAACTTTAAAGAAACATTATTATATTAACAAAAGTGTGGTATATAATAACTATATTAATATGTATTTAAAATAATTTAAAATAAATATTATAGCTAGAATGTTAAAATTTAGATAAGGATGAGTTTGTATTTTTTTATTGATATGATAAATCTATAAATACATTATTTCGACCTTTTGATTCATCTTCCAAGTCATTTCTTGGAATCTTGATGACTTGTGTCTTTTCATATTCAGTATCAAGTGAATAATACAATAATATCTTAACCATTATGGCTTATGTTTTCAACATTCCCCTCCTTAATCCAAACGGGTGTATGTGAGTCCAAGAAGATAGATAAAATATGGAAGTGTGTAGTTGTTGATGAATGAATTTTCTCTTTAAATATAGGGGTTTTGGGATGACCAAAAACTGAATGGCTAACAAAAGTTGATATCTTCTACTAAATTGTGATGTTGTTTTAAGGAACACCACAAACCAATATGGTGGTTTATGAATGAGCACAAACTATAGAACTTGGATCTAGTGCATGTTAGTGCATAGATTGTAGTTTGGGAAAATCTCAAACCAAACACCAAGTGTGTGATACAACTGGGAACACTTATTATTGTCACGTCAATAAATGTCCCCCTCATTTTAGTGAAGGATAGATCCAACACAACGTAGTCTTCTTGGGTGACCCTAGGGGGATTGTGATGGGGGATGGAAAGTGGTCAAATATTTAACCTCTAGGTCAAGGTCAAGGATGCAAAAGAGGATTCAAAAAGAGTCTTGTGAGATGGTAATCAATTGCCAAGGAAGTGTACCTGCAAAACAATGTTATCCCTCCCCAGAACAAGACAATATATGATAATAAAGCCTCAAAACAAATGGGGAATTAGAAAGAAACCTTGTATTCCAAAAATTTTAGTACTATGGAAATATATATCAACAATAAATGAGTTATGAACGATGCAAATTAAAAATCAAATTCAAAGGTACGATCTTAGAAAAAAAAGCTAACAATTAGTAAACAATGTTGCAATGATAAAACCAAGACTTTGATAGCAAAGAGAATTGTTATTTTAGTGTTATCAACAAGATTTTGTAACAACCTTATGTCTATGGAAAAATTATTCTACAAAAACCAATTCTAGCCACTAAAATTAACAAGTAAACCACCCAAACAAAAACTTATAATGTGTGGAACAATTACCAAGGCTTAGAAGTGAATTCCAATGGTAGAAGAGAGAGTAAAGAGTGATTAAAGAGTGACTTTTCTACAACCATGTTGAATGTAGGTAACTTTTTATTACACCAGCTAGATCACTTGGCTAATCAAGATTCCCTCAAGGCACAAGGTAGCTTATAACATGTAAAAATTATTTTGAAACTTGAACAATACCATCTCCTTGAAATCATGTTTACCAATGCACAATATTCAATCTCCAATGAAAAAATATTAGTGCCTTATATATTGGGTTATGGAGTCTCATGTTTATGAGATAGAGTTTATTACTCCTCTAGGGGTGTAAGCCATTTTACTTCCTAGATTAGACAATCCTTAGCAAGGTAAATATACAAGGGCAATACTCTTTACTCCTTGTAGAAACCTTTTCAATAGTATTTTCAATGGAAACAAAACATAGATATTTGATGGAGGGAATATGCCCTTATAATCCTCCAAGGGGTTGAAAAAATAATCTTTAAATAAAAAATAAACATGTACAATTGTAGAAATTCTTACCTAATCCAAAGGTAGCATGAAGAAACCCTTAATTATGAAGACATTCTACCACAATTTCCAAGAAAGTGCATCCAAGAGAATAAGTGGCATTATTCCATCAATTATACAAGTAAAACAATCCATTTAGCACCAAATACAAGAGATATAGAGTTACCCAACTAGGGTGAAAATTTAATCCAAGAATGTATGTAATTCTCAAGTAAGTTCTATAAAATGAAAGTGAGATGATCTCTATTTATATGAGGTTATCTAAAACCAATTTCTCCACATAAGTTTAATAAAACAAAATTAAAAGGAGGCCAACTCCCTTTATTTTCCTTTGCAACTTAAAAATAAAAAATTACATTAAGTAAATCCTTTTAGAATATTGATGTCATTCCCTAAAAGGGTGAGAGTAGGACTAAAAAGTGAGATGTTGAGCTCCTATATGCATGTTTTTGGGTCTCCAAAGGCCATGCTTCCATATATTGTTCTCTATAGTGTCATGGCATGCACATTCCTTCTGCAAACCACATCATCTCCCTTATGGAACAATCAAACCCATCAAAACCTAGCATCCACATGATATTAAGGAGTATAACATGATGTCCTAGGCCTCCAAAGGCCAAGATCAAAGTGAAAGGGGATATGATGTCATCACATAGTGTTGTCCAAGTGCCTCCAAAAGCAGTGTCCATCATCCCATGTTTATAATGGCTCTAGGGTCTTCTTCCTATCTTGTGGGGTGTGACATCCATCCTTGGGTTTTCCAACCCCTCATGAAGGTAAAAGTGGAAAAGTCCCTTCATGGAAATATTTCACCTGGAAAGGTCCTACAAAGATAAAAAAGTACACCCTCCAAGGGTCCACAAGTCTCATGTATTATGCCATGTAATCCATATTTAATAAAAGAACCACCCAAGAATGTGCATTAAATCCACCCTTTTCAAACTAAGAAAATGACCAAAGATCTTGTACAATTTGCAAAATTTAGGCATGGGAGGGTTGTCATGGTACCCTATTATGTAGATCAATGTCCATGTCGAGGAATTGTTTCCAGGGATACCCTCTCTTAGTCATGCAAAAGAGTGTGAGGTGGATGGCGGTATAAATTTTGGGCATGGTGTTTCTTGACATACAAGGAATCATATTTTCTCATTTATGGTTGTATTTGTGGAGAGCGTGTTGCATCCTCGTTTACAATGCAACATTTTTACAAACCCTTTATTTTTCATTAATTAGTTATGGTCCAAAACATTGAGTGCCATGTGAAATGGAAATTAAGGAGCATCACAAATCCACTTGGAGCTAGGACCACATTGAGTTCCTTATACGAGGAAAGTAAAAGACACCACAAATGTAGTCCCTCAACAAGTGGGACATTTATTAGTTTATGTGTTTTTATCTTTTCGAAGGCACTTGAATTTTTTATGGAGAAGGGTTTCATTGCTCCCAATACCTTATGAAGATAATCTAGAGGATAATCAATGGATTTTATATTTTTTCATCTACAACACCTCCTTGCCTTTAGCCCCTTCTTCTAATGAAATGCGGTAAAATCCCTTCTTCGGGTCAATAAGCCCAAAAAACAAAAAGATGAGTAAACAAATAAGAATAAGTGTGGAAAATGGTGAGTATGAATGGGAATGTTAGAATGAAAATTCAAGGATACCCCCTAGTAGAAACCCTTTTGTTAAGGGTGATCCACTTACTAGGAAACCATGTCAACCACTAAGGTGAAGTGAGGAAAAGGTATAATTTCCAAGAAAATGTTTTCATAATCAAGAAAAGACTCTTTGCAACATGCTCAAATGATTCAATTATTAAAACAATAGCTTCCAGGAGACTAGACTTGTTACCTCATGAAACAAGTAATGTTGTCCTTTGTGGACCAATGTGGTGTGGTGGATGTTGATGTTGTCGATCAATGGAAATGTGTGGTAAGAGGAAGGGCTCTATCTACTCATTGGGCTCTCAAAACTCCATGAAGTTAAACTACAGGCATCAATGCATCATATCCTTAGTTACCCCTAGTTTTGGGGGGACGGGTAACATTGATAAATGTTTCATGGAACATTTCCTAAGATAGCTAGAAGTTGAAAGATGATGCATTTTTCTCATTGCAAGTTCTCTCAAATGTTGGTTTAAATATGGACATAAATTGTTTTACAGAATAAATTGTAAGTCTTCTACTAAATGGAGTTTTAAGGAAAACCAGAAACCGTTGTCTAGTAGAAGTTGTGAGTATTCTACTAAGTGGTGGTTTAAGGAAAGAAACAAACCAATCTAGTGGTTTTGGGTGACCAAAAACTGGATCACACTCACTTGTTACTGCTCGATTGATAGGTCTTCAAAACTTGAATCCTGGTTGTCAATCGTTGATGTTTTTCCCCCTTGTAAAGTACAAGGTGAGAAGATGCACATCTTTCACTAAAACATGCGTCAATACTCGAGAATCAATTCTATAGTATGATTGAGATATCTTCTTGATTATTGATGAACATTTCCAATAAGTGATACACCCATAGTGGTTCTTTACTCTTGCGTATTTCTTGTGTTTGGAACATCTATCTAAAGGATGATTATTCTTTCCGCAATGCTCACAGGGATGAATATAGAAGAACTAATATTCCATATGTCCAATTCTCTAACTATGTCGACATTTTGGAATCTGATATTGAATTGGAGCAAGTGAATATGATCTCTCTTGAAGGAATCCAACACTTTGGAACTAGATTGTCTTGGTATAATTTGTAACGTGATACTTCCATTTTGTATCAAATACCTATTTTGTACTTGTTGTTGATGATTTCTTCCCAATGTCTAATTACGGGCTTCAAAAGTGCAGGTGGAACTTGTTTATGACAAAATGCATCTTTATTTGATCTGCTCCTAAAGTGGCACCACTAATTTTATCATGTGCTCTATGCTGATAGGAATCATTATAAAATTCCAAAACATAATTGTTTTGAATGAGGACTAGTTCACAGTGATGATTCCTTTTTTGTATTTCTTATTGTTGTTGTTATTCAAGCTGGAGAAATTTTATTTTGTCCTACAAATTTTGTAAACATGTTAGAACATCAGTGTTATTTGTTATGTTATTTGTGACTATATTCTCCATGCAAGAGAGTATTAGAGTGTTTAGTAACTCTAATAGTTCATGAATTCGAGCCGTTTAGACATTGACTTAGACCTCAAGGGTTTCTTGCAACTCCACCCTTTAACAAGCAGACTCTACAATTCAAATTCAAGAAATGAACGGTGTATCGAAAATGCACATGTTTACAATGCAATTCAACTTGCAAAAATACTATTTTCACGAAAATAGTAATTCAACTTGCAAAAATACTATTTTCATGCTAGCTTCGGCATGAGCTAGAAATAAATTTCAAAGAGAGAACCAAAAAAATGATTTTCAATCAATTTTAAAGGAGAGTTGAAAATGGAAATTGAATAAAGATACAATCATCTTACTTAAGCTCAAAAGAGAGAGTTGAAATGCACCTTTTAGGAAGATAAGTTCCTTAAAATATTTAGCTTATGGGGAAGCCATGCAAAAATATTGAAAGACTTACTTCTTGACTCTTAAAGGACAGAAAAAATGAGTAGATATTAAGCATGAGTGTTAAGTAAGATGAAAAGCCATAAACATAATGCTCAAGTCATGTAATAAATTGAGCACAATTATTCCAATGAGAAAATAATGGAACACGTGGATATTGTAGATTGATGGAATGAGAATGACCTCGAAGTTGCACGACATTGCCTACAAATAATTGGTGGATTGTTGTCGAGGAATTTCTAGGAGAAAACTCATTATTCAATAAGTTGTTTGAAAAAAATAAAATATACCCACTTGGGTAATCACTAAGGCTTTCCATTTGCAACTTTTATCTCAAAAAAAAAAAGCTTCTATCATGAGAAAAAATAGTTTTTCACTTGTTGCAGTCATTTTACATTCTTGGGGAAATTTTATCAACAATGTTTTCTCCTTAAACATTGATTTTTTTTAATCAATATTAAGTGGGATTTAATATATCTTTCAAAGACCTTTCCAACATTATTTTATTTTCTTAATTTTTCTCTGTATAATTGGTCACAATATGCATTTTAATGGACGCATACCAAACATGCACTCCAAAATCAATGAATTTCCCCTTCAATAATGTCTTGCATTGTTTCTTCTTCTTCATTGAATCTCTTCCTCATTTACCATGGAATTACTACACCTTTAAAACCAAATGAACTTTGATACCACTCTTAGAACACAAAAATATAAATAAAAGTGAAATTGTATTTTCCAATGATATGATACACCTATGAACACATTATCTTTATGAATAGATTAGTCTTCAAAGAAGTTTCTTGAACTCCAAATAACTATTCATATTCCCTTAATATTTTCATATTCAATGTCAAATGAATAATACATAATATCATAACCCTTATTAATTATATTTCCAACCATTATTATATTTAAAAAATATGATATATGATAAT
>SNQJ01S0023710.1:93685-109056 GCA_010110895.2 Picea sitchensis | reverse complement strand
TAAAAGCACAAATAAAAATTATTTTAAATTATTTTATATAATATGGTTTACAAAGAAAAGAAATATTAAAAAATAAAAGCACAAATAAAAATTATTTTAAATTATTTTATATCTTATCAAATATATATAAATGTTTGGAAGAAAATTTTTTAATTCAAAAATTTTAAAAATAGTTTAGTTTTAAAAATTATTTTGTTTAATTAATAAAAGAACAAATATAAATTTAAGAGAATATATAATTTTATCAATAAACATCGTTAGCATTTGTGAGAATGGAATCCTAAACGAACATTTTCTAAGATCTTTTCAAGGAAATTGCATTTAACAATTGATTTTCATAAAACAAATTATCAATAAAACATTATTATTGAAACAAATGTTTGTAATATTTTAAATAAAATATTATTATTAAAAAAATGTTTGTTATATTTGTTTATTATTTTAAATGATAAAATTAATCAAGTATTTAAATTGTGGTATTAATTGCTTGTGCAACATTTGAAATCCTTTATATATATATATATATGAATGAGAGAGATATGAAAATAATTTTTTTAAATGAAATATGAAAATAAGGTATCAAAATGTTGTATATTATTGATTTGATTTTATTAGATAACCCTTGATCTTAATCCTTTTGTTAGATATAATATTGAACAAGGGGAGTTGTTTAGCAACAAATCCCTACCAGGGAGAGGTAGAAAGCTAGTGGATTGGGCTTCATCTTGGTTTTTAGGTAGTGGATGGTTGGGATTCATCTTGTTTTGTAGGCAGTGTCACACCTTCCCCCTTCTCGGATACAGGTGTAACTATCAACTCAGTCGAACGGTTAACTTCTAAATTGAAAGGAAAAAAAGATCTCTGAAAAAGAATCTTAGGTTGAGCCTCCTTCTCATAAGGCTTCATCAGGTTAGTAGTTGCGGCAGTTGATCCATGAATATCTTCCGACTCTATGGTAATTTATTGACTACACTTACAAAGTACCTATCGATGGTTGAGCCTAGGACTAAACAGAAAGAAACTAGAAATATTAATCCCCTCCATGCCCCATTGTAGGGAAACCAATCAGAAAAACTCACACAGCCATAACAACCAGAGACACGAAGAACACACAATTAACTTATCTATTGCATTACAAGCATGATTATTTATACAGGTGTGGGATAAGCTCCACCGTTGATTAGTTTCAATATCAATGGTTGGAATTGCTTCTTCTAGATGTTTCTGGTTCTTTCAAGAGTTTACCGAAGTTGGTGTAGTCGATGCATTTATTTCAGGCTTATCTCTATCAACTACCGGACTGGTTGTTTAATTAATTTCTAACACTCCCCCTTAATTAAACAACCTTTACAACACCTATCTTGTCTCTACATACTACAAACTTAGCCTTCCCAAGAGGCTTTGTAAATATATCTATAGCATTATCATTTGTGTTGCAATACAATACATCAATTTCATTTGACTGTATTTTTTCTCTTACAAAATGATAGTGTGTCTCAATATGCTTTGACCTAGCATGATACACATGGTTGTTTGCTAGTTTCATGGAATTTTGGTTGTCACATTGGATGATTGTTGGTACTTTTTTCTTTTCTCCAACATCTTCAAGTATCCTCCTTAGCCAAATTGCTTCACAGGTGGCAGTGCATAATGCTTTGTACTCAACTTCAGTGGATGACAAAGAAACAGTTTGTTGTTTCTTACTACTCTAGGACACAATCCTTCATCCAATACTGAATGCATATCCTGTAGTAGACTTCCTGTCATATGGATCTCCTGCCCAATCAGAGTCTGAGAAACCTGTCAACTCAACATCAAAATCATTAGTATACTCAATACCAAAATCAATTGTCCCTTTCAAATATCGGAGGACTCTCTTTGCAGCTTTCCAGTGATTCTCATGAGGCTTAGCCATAAATTGGCTAAGAATGCTAACTGAATATGCAATATCTGGCCTGGTTGTGATGAGATAATTTAGAATTCCCACCAATTGTCTATACAAAGTACCATCCACTTATTTTGAGTCATCATTATTGTTGAGCTTAACATTTTGCTCTAATGGAATGGATATTGGCTTACATGTGTTCATATTAAACCTCCTGAGTACCTCCTTTGTATATTTGCTTTGTGTGATTAAGGTCTTACCATTTTCTCTCCATACCTCAAGACCTAAACAGTAATGTAAATGTCCAAGATACTTCATTTCAAACTGTTGTGAAAACTTTCTTTTGATCTCTCCAATCAACCCAATAGCACTTCCTGTTACGATAAGATCATCCACATATAGAGAAATCAAAGAAATTTGACTATTTCTATTTTTTTTGATATACAGGTTTGGATCACTTTTACTTTTTATAAAGCCTTGTTGAAAGAAAAATGTATCAATTTTCTCATACCAAGACCTAGGTGCCTGTTTAAGTCCATATAAATCTTTCTTCAACTTGCATACAAGATGTTCTTGTCCTTTCTTCACAAACCCCTCTGGTTGAACAAGATAAACCTCTTGTTTTAATTCTCCATTCAAAAATGATGACTTGACATCTAACTGATGCAACTTCCAATTGTACTTGGTAGCCAATGCAATCATTAATCTAATAGTATTCATTTTTTCTACAGGAGAACAAGTATCTTCATAATCTATCCCTTCTTTTTGTGAATAACCTTTGGCAACCAATCTAGCTTTGTATTTGTCTATACTACCATCAACATTAAATTTATAGTTGGACAACCATTTTGATCCTATGGGCATTTTGTTCTCAGGCAATTCCGTCAATTCCCATGTTTCATTTTTAATTATAGAGTCATACTCTTCCTTCATGGAATCCATCCATTCTTTGTGGTCTTTAGCTTGCTCATAATTTAAAGGTTCTACCACATTCATAGCTTGAGTTATTAGGGCATAGTCTATATACCTGATCGGGGTCTTAGATTGTCTTGTTGTCCTCCTTAGTTCCACAATTCTTTGTGGAGTTCCTTCACCCCTTATAGGTGTTCTTTGGATACTTGTAGAATCTACGATGCTTTGAGCTACTCATTGGACTTCTTCTTCTTCTTCTTCTTCTTCTTTAGCATTTTCCTCATTTTCTTTAGGTAGATTCCATGGATCATAATCATATGTTTTTCGTACTTCATCTGCATTTTCATGAAACAACACATCTCTACTTGCAAACACCTTATGATTGTTAGGATCAAACATCTTATAGGATTTATATTCTATACAATAACCAATAAATATGCATTTGATTGCCTTTGCATCAAGCTTTCTTCTATCTTCTTTTGGAATGTGAGAAAATGCTTTACTCCAAAATATTCTCAAGTGACTCACTTCTGGTTTATATCCATAAAAAGATTCAAAAGGTGTTTTGTGCTCTAAAATTTTTGTAGGACTCCTATTCTTTAGATATATAGCAATACTAATTGCTTCAGCCCAAAAACAATTAGAAAGTTTTTTACCTTTTATCATACTGCGAGCACATTCAACGAAGGCTTTATTTTTCCTTTCTGCTACTCCATTTTGCTGAGGAGTATGTGGCACTGTAAACTGCTGTTGAATCCCATTATTTTTTCAATACCTGATGAATGCCCTTGATGTATACTCCCCTCCTTGATCTGATCTGAGAATCTTTATGCTCCTTCCTGCTTGATTTTCAACCATATTCTTAAATTCTTTAAAGTATTCAAAGACATCACTTTTCTTTATCATAAAATAGACCCAAGTGTATCTAGTTCTATCATCAATAAATATAAGGAAATAATATGCTCCTCTAAGAGATCTAGTTTGCATGGGTCCACAAACATCATTATGCACTAGTTCTAGAATTTCTCGCCTTCTTTTATCTATATGCATAGGAAACTCTTCTCTATGTTGTTTTCCTAATGCACATCCTTCACATTCAACATGTTCACTTTTAAACATTGGAAGACCTTCTACCATTTCTTTCTTCTGAAGCATCATAAGATCATTATGGTTTAGGTTTCCATACCTTTGATGCCATAGCTCTTCCATTGACATAGTTGTGGATGCCAACGCTTGATGATCCCTCCTTGTAACATCAAGCTTATGTAGTTCTCCAACTCTTGATCCTCTTGCAATGATTTTGTAGTGATCCTGTATATCTTTCACCACACATTGTGACTTAACAAATTCTACTTTTAGATCTTGACCTGCAATGGTGGATATCGAAATTAAATTCTTCTTTATGCCTAGAACAAACATTACATTATGGATTTGTTTCACCTCACCAGTAGGTAAAGTCACAGATACATCTACATACCCTTTAATTTCATGTGACCTATCATCTCCTAGATAGATCTTATGAATATCTTCAATATTTTCATGATATGTATCAAACCAATTCCTATTACATGACATATGAATTGAAGCACCAGAATCAATAAACCAGGCCTTAGCATCATCAGTGTCTATTGATAAAGCAACATCAGAAACAAAAAACTTAAGATTTTTGAAATCATCACATACTCTGGCACCTTTATCAACAAAATTTCCTGAATGTTTTTTTTTATTTGGACTCATTAAAATTCCTCCTCCTACAATCTTATATTTGGCATAATGTCCAAACTTACCACAGTAGTAGCATCCTTCATTCTTATTCACATTTGTGTTTCTGCTTGGGGTGCCCTGCCATTATCTGGTTTTGTATGTGGTATGCCTTCTTTATTTTTCCTCCATGGCTTTCCTTTGTAGGGTTGTTTCCCTTTCGCCACCAATGCTAGATCTGAATTATGAGATCTTTCATTGAGATTCTTTCTGTGCTCCTCCTCTTGTAGAAGAATACCTGTCAATTCATCAAAAGTAGGGGCCTTTTCCCTAGCTACAAGACTAGTAATTAACATTTGATATTCATCTAACATGCCATTTAATGTGACAGTGACCAGGTCAGTACTAGAAATCTTTTCACCAATATCTCCTAGCTTATCTTTCAAATCTTTGATTCTAGAAAGAAAGTTACTGATATTTTCATTCTCCTCCATCTTAGTTGAAAGAAGCTTACTCTTCAAAAATAATACACAGTTTGTGTCCATTGTCTCATACAAACCTTTAAGTGTCTCCCAAGTTTCATGGGATGTTTTGCATTCCCTAATGTGTGGGATGATATTTTCCTTGATGAACATCCTCAAGAGCACCTTCTCTTTAGTCTCTCGTCGCTCCCAATCTTGAACTGAGGCTGTTGGGGCTACTGTTTTTGCTTTGTCTCCACATGAAATCGACCAAACATTGTATCCTTCCATCAACGTCTACAAATTAAACTTCCAATTGACATAATTTTCTCTGTCTAACTTATTTGATTCATTTATATATGAATCTGCCATGATATTTGTCATCTTTAAAAAAAAATACTAAAATCACTTTAAAATGATCTAGGCCTTTTAGAACCCAATGTAGAAACTCTATACTAATCAATAATTCAAATTGTGACCCCAATCAAAATATCATCTCATCTTCACAAGATAAACATGTTGAACCCTCACAAATAAACACACTTTTTAGATTAACACACTACCACCATTATGTTCTTCAATAAATGATATGTAAAAATTAACTTTCCATTCACTTAAATCCAACACCAAAATTACCACCACCATAAAAGAAAATTACTTTCTACTTCCAAAATTACCACAACAACTTTTTATTTTCTTACGTCTTCCAAAATTACCACAACCATAACAGACAAATTCAACTTCTACTCAAATCAAACCAAAGCCAAAGCAACCAGGCCATAAAAAAAGACAATATGCATACGGTGGAGATAAAATACCAAACAACCTAATTTTTTTTTCACGGCTCACCACATAATTTATTTACACGTCCATGGATTCTTTCTCAACTCAACAAAGCTTTGATTGGCCTTCTAGATCGCTCCTCTTGGCTACACAGTTCTAGTGTATGTGGATCGCTTAACCTCCTCAACGCACAGTGGAGAAGAAAACTCTATCTCATGGAAAACAATAGTGACGATTCTCAACACTCTTTTGGCTCTTACGACCCTCACAACTCTCAGAGATCACAACTCTTTAACATAGGTCATCACACCTCACAATGCTCATGATTCTCAGGCCTCTCCACCTCACATGGCCCTCATGACTCTCTTGGCTCTGATACCAAATCAGAAAAACTCACACAACCATAACAACCAGAGACACGAAGAACACACAATTAACTTATCTATTACATTACAAGCATGAGTATTTATACAGTGGTTGGATAAGCTCCACCGTTGATTATTTTCAAAATCAATGGTTGGAATTGCTTCTTCCAAATGTTTTTAGTTCTTTCAAGAGTTTACCGAAGTCAGTGTAGTCGATGCATTTATTGCAGGCTTATCTCTATCAACTATCGGACTGGTTGTTTAATTAATTTCTAACAAAACCACAGGCTTCTATACAAGAATTCAGGTAGTCCAAGCCCAGAGGAACATAGGTAAACGAAACAATGCAAAACTTCTATTATCCTTCCTTCCTCTTGGCCATGGAGGTGGGCCTAGGTGCAAGGTTACTGCATGGGTCTCTCCCTGGTAAACTCGAGTTGCCTCACCCCTGAGCATGGGCATGATTAACATCATAAACATAGATCTAAAATAGATAAATGAGTATGATTTTTATTAAGTAATGTATGCTTAGTTATTTAAGTGATGTGATCATAGTAAATATATTAGAGTAAGATATTGTTCTTAAACCACCCGATTAAACTATTGAAAAGCCAAGATTCGAGGTTGATTTCCCAAGCTAATTGAGATATAAAAACCCATAATGCACGCTTCCTTCTTTCAACGATCTCTGTGATTCCACAATTTCATGGTGAAGGAACGTGGCTATTGACTAATGCAATTCCTTCCTAGCTACCAAAAATATTGCTACTATCCAGATTTTAAATATAATATTTAATAGAAGTATCAAATAATTGTAAGATATTGGAAAGAGTGTATGTTGAGACAAGCCATTTGGGTGCATAATTCCTCCATGCATCACCTACATTCTCCTCATGGAACACGTAGCATCCAGACAACATAGCAGTGTGAGTCTTATTTTGTTTATGCCCAACTCTTGCAAATCTTCCCTAATGTTTCGCACAGCCCCCACCCCGTAATTTTTTATATTGATGAAGTAGATTAAGCCATTGATTCAACCATGTTTTCTATCGATCAATCTTGTCTCTGTGGATATAATTCTCATCTGAATCAAAGTGCATTGGAGAGTAATTTCCCGCTAGCATCACTACTGTCTGGAGTAGTTTACCTAGTTTACTGAACAAAAGAACCAGTTTCAAAGCCAGAGACGGTTCGAAAGCCAGTTCCAAAGCTAATTGTTCGAGAGCGCATTTTAGTGCTAGTTGGAAATAAAGTAGCATAAAAGCAATGCAGTAATAGTGAGAAGGAATCTTGCTTGACACTTTCATAGTGGTAGCAAGTAGTAGCTCTTCTTTATCGGGTAGGGAAACAATACACAATACTAGTTTTTCTCAGGTAGGGTGTAGTTTCTCCTTCTCATTTGCATAGCAGTAGTAGTAGCCACTCGAACTTCAAGCCCGTGAAGCTTATGACTGAAAATTGTAGCCGCCATGAGATAGTATGCATTATGATAAATATAGTCCTCAGGGAGGTAGCCTACTTGATGACTTTGTAGATAAGTAAACTTGTTCCTTACCTTAGGCTTATAAAGATGCAGGTGTAATCTATCCTTACCACCCTGTTCTTGCTTACAAAGAAAGAAGAAGGTGCAGTTGACCTTCTGCTTGAATATATAGTAGTTGGTCTTCATACCTTCCACCGTTTATGATTGCTCACTCTTGACTTGAAGGAAAGAAGTTAGATCAATACCAACCATCTGAATATACCTAACCTCACTAAAGCCTACCTTAACTGAGTCTACCTTATCTAAGGCTACCTAGAGTTTTGACTGACAAAGTTTTTTAAACAGTATCTAGTAGATTCAACTCAAATTGTAAATTGACGGATATAATGCGATGTGGTATAAGCACCCGGGATGATAGGCCCCTGGTTATTGGTGGGCTTGGCTAAAGGTTAAAGGAAGGGTAAAGGCAAATGGGCTTCGCTTCTGGTAAATGGCATCTGGTGGACTTGGTGATGAAGACAGAAGGTGAAGGCCCTTGGTTACATGTTACAGTTGAAAGGCAAAGGTTGAAAGACATCTGGTGAGAGGTTAGTCTTGTTGCGTGCGTCTCTCTATTAGTTTTGCATATTGTTAGAAGGCAATAAGACTCTATGCGGGCATAAGGCGGATAGACTTTTTCTGTGTAGTGACCTCTCCTCAATTTATTGTAAGAACTTGGCAATTTATTGATCATCTTTGAAGACTTGCCAGTGGACCAAATTGTCTGGGATGAAAGGTTGGCGGACGAAACTTGGACACTTCAATCCCAAAAAGATGGGGCTAAGGAGGCATGTCAGCCATAGTATTTTTCCCTTTGGTACTGAATCCAAGCGTCTTTGACGCGCTCTTTCAGGCGTGCGTCTTTGCCTTTCTCTAGTAGGCATGCACTAGAGGCGATCATGCACCAAAGGCGAGCAGAAGGTAAACAGTAAAGGATTGGATATTTGTGTAGTTTACCTTCTATGCGCCTTTGGTGCATCTCTCCCAATCAATACCAAACTGGGCTACACCTAACATCAAAGACGCTTGGATTCAGTACCAAAGGGAAAAATACTATGGCGAGCAATGCAAATAAAAGTTGGATATTTGTGTAAGTTTACCTTCTGCTCGCCTTTGGTGCATGATCGCCTCTAGTGCATGCCTACTAGAGAAAGGCAAAGACGCACGCCTGAAAGAGCGCGTCAAAGACGCTTGGATTCAGTACCAAAGGGAAAAATACTATGGCGAGCAATGCAAATATCATGTGTATTATAAACAAGGTAAACTTACACATACGCATTACTATTTCCATAGAAAAATATTAATGTGCCATACCCAGACCAAAGGGGAGGATAACGTTTGAACCTTCACGACCTTCGTACCCATGTATGGATTCAAAGGTAACTCACATAATTAATATCAAGATTGTTGAATTGTAATCGAGGTGACACTTTGTGACTTAGCCGAGAGATAAGTTGGTGCCAGATTTATATCCATTCCTACCAAATATAAATGTGATGGCGTTGGTCGGAAACTGACATTTAAGCCTCCACTAACCTATGTACTGGTGTACTGACATCTCAGAGATTTTCCCCAATCTGGATTCTCCAGCTTTCTAACTCCACCTGGCCTACTGGCTGTAACTATCATTCTATTCGATGCAAGGTGTGAATGAGGGGTTTGAGGCACCCTGTCACTTTTGACAAGGAAGCCTTGCCTTGTTTTCCAAACCAGTCCCTGTGGTTGAAGGTTTGGTGTTACTCTGTGTAGTCGAGAATGGGTTCTGATTTCTTGTCATAGGTTTACCACTCTAGTCGATACAATAGATGTAACTCTCTACTGGGTTTTCCAATAACTGTGAGCGCCTTTTGAAATTCGTAATATATTGGTAAGAGATTAATAAAACGGATTTTTCCATAGTTTTAAATATATTCCTTGTTTCCTTGTATAATGGTTATACTTCGTTTCTGTGGACTTTGTGAAGCTCTGCATTCTTCTGGAGGCATTGCATCAACATTGGCGAAACTTACTTCAGGGTTCCCTTTCTCCAGGTCTTGGTAAGTTTTTCGTCCATGGTTTAGATATGACATTTGTACGTGAGACATATTCAAAGCTCTCCTTTCATGTGATTAAATTCCGAGAGGTGTTCTATTTCTCTTGTGTTCTCGACGGTGAAAAGTTGCGTTCTCTACGGGATGTCTTTGTTACTTAGTAAGGAAATCTGCATGGAAATTAAGTGAAGGTAAAGTGATACTTCAACCTTCGGATCGAGAAGATTCCTCCTAGTTTGCAATAGTGGTCAGAAATGGAGCGTCTCTCTGGTTATTAAATTTTTATTTATAAATTCCTGAGGATACACACTATGTTATTGTTTGTTCTCGTTGAGAGATCAGTTGTAATACCACTAGGTTGAACCTCAAGTGTAAATATCAATGTAATTGTACTTTAATTATAAGTTGGTGAGATGGAGTAATAAGTTTGCTAGTTTATTCTACGTGCATTAAGTTAGTGCGTGGAAATCTCACATCAAAGGAGTGTGTGCACTTATAAAATGATACAACGCGTAGTTTAATATTTGGTGTGTTGTGTAAGTATACAAGAATGGTGCACTGAAAGTGAAATAGCTTAATGAATGTAGTGCACACAATTATTAGCACAAAAGAATGGCGCACTGAAGGAATACGTAAGCAAACCGGGATTCATTGCGCTCTGGTTTAGTTCATAGGTTTTGAAGGCCTGTGAAGGCTTTTGTATATAATTCATGATGTAATGCGCACCAAAGGGTGCAAGATTGGCGCACTAAGGAAAGAGTGCATGCAACTCAGAAGTTCCACGTGCAATAGTTTTAAGTGTGAACTATTTATTTTGACGATGGTGAGCTTGTATGTAAAATATGAGTACTTATGTATTGAGATGTAAATGTAATCACATGAAAATTAATGAAAATACATTAGTGTGGTTGTTGGCCCTTGACCAAGTTTTGAAGATCCTTGGTCACTTTTGATCTATTTTAGGACTTCGACAGGCTGTCGAAGGTGCAGCGCAAGTCGAAGCGAAAATCGCAGAATCTCAGTCCCCTTTTAGGGATTTTTGGGTTTTGGGCTTATGTAATGGGTATGGGATGTCGGTCCATGGGTTTACCCATGTTTGGACCCATTTTGTAATGTATAAATAGATATCTAGGCGATGTAGGAAGAGGCCAATCTGTTATGTGTGAATAGTTTTGGATGCTTTAAGCATGCTATGTGTTAAGAACTTGCAGAGCTAAGTGCAAGTGTATGTAAGAAGCTTGTGTAGATTGTAAGAGGGCTTTTGGTTGTAACCTAGCTCGAGGAAGGAATATCTGGCGGAGTGCGCACAGATCTTTTTTCCTATGCAGAGTAGGATTTTGTGGCTCTATGCATGTAGATGATTGACATAAGGAAATAAAGAAGACGAAAAGTTGGTGGATGTAGCCACAAGCTGGGGGTGAACCACGTATATCATGTGTTATGGTCTATTTGTGCATTCTGGTTGTTTTATTGTTCATATATACTTAGTGTAGTAATGAATGTTTAGATGTATCTTATATGATAGATTAGTGCTTGGTGATGTAAATAAGTACCACATTTGATCTATTTTGATGTGATTAGTACTTAAATGTGTTAGATCTTCTTGAATAATGCATTTCTCTGTAATTAAGGTTTGGATATGAGATGTGAATAAAGGTTAAACACTGATTAATGTTAACTTCTAAGTGCTTTGTTAAGGTGTTGTAATCACAGATCTATGTCCCAGCTAGGTTGCAGACATCTGAGTCCTGCAACCACCACTTCCTCTACCTCGGGTGAGACTTCATCTGCTTCACAGGTGTTTCCAAAATGGCTGGTAGTTAGGGTTTTTTTGGTGCCTTGTTAAAGTGTTGAAACCCGAGTTTGCCCCTCTGCCAACAAATGGTTTCGTTGCCAGGACCTGAAACTGTGATTGCTGAGAACTGAGGAAAAGAATGAAAGCTCTGTGTGTAGATCTGTTTCTTTAAGTCCATAGTATTCTACTTGACTATGAAGCTCTGTGCTAAGAAAGGAATCAGATATGAAGAAAAAGAGGTAAGATTTGGAAGCTTTGTGCTCTAAGAAAGGTAAGATAAGTGAAAAAAATTGTTTCAAAAGTATGAATCTAGGTATGTTTGATAAATTTTGTCTTAGTTTGAAAAATAGGGCACAGTTAGAAGAAAGAAGGCTTGATAGGAGTAGATCTAATAGAAATAATGAAAGATATGTTATTCCTATTCACAGTAAGAATGTTTGGACTAACAGATGGATGCAGGATCCTAGGAAGAATCTTTTGCACGTTAACCACCATGATCTTAGTGTGCAGTACAAGAAAGGTTGGGGATCATTTAAGAGAAAGAGAGGATTAACTCTTTGTTACAATTGCAGAGGACCGAGACATCATGCTAAGGAATTCTCTGGTAGAAGACCTAGTTGTATTTGTTGTAAATCTATGGACCATGAAGTTCTAGATTTCCCTAGAATTATTTCTAAGGTTGAAAGAATTAATATTAGATAAGAAAACCCCGAGGAAGACCAAGAAACTGAGACCATGGAAAAACCCCAGAAAGAATCAGAGACGATATTAATACAAATGAAAGAAACTCTGAATGACCATAGAGATATCAACTTATCAGAGATATTCAAAGAAAAAGAGTGCCTAGAAACAAGAATAGGAGACTTCGACCTAGACTTTGTTTTGGATGAGGAAACACAGTTGAATATCATGATAGAAAGAACCTGGAAAATTTTGGGAAAGTCTGCTACGATTCCTTTACTGGAAGGAATAGGATTATTTAGAGGAAAGTTGATAACCCTATGTGGAAGACTTGCCTAGATATCTATGACTGCTCATGGAACTTCGACACAGGAAGATTTTGAGGTTGTTAAATTTGTTGAGAACAACACCCTATTTTCTATACTACTAGGAAAAACCTGGATTGTGAAAGATCAGACCCGAAGAAAAGAAGAGGAAGCTCTAGAACAGAAAAATCAAGACCTAAGAGACTTTATGGCTAAGAAGATAACACACCTACTGGAAGAACAAGAAAACCAGTTGAAACTACTAAGGACCAGAAATCTGGATGTCAAAGTTGAAAGAATACAAGAAGATTTAAAACATCTATCTATATAGGAGAGTAGAGAACCTACCCCTAACAAAGAAGAAGTATTTCTCTTGAACCTTAGGAAATACCACCAACAACACAAAGTTACTATGCCAAGATGAGATAAGAATCAGAATTGAAAGAGGAATACCGAGAGGGAGATCACAGGGAACAAGGATAGAAAGCTCAACAAGAAGAAAGAAAAGCTAGAGAAGTTACAGGGAGTTCCAAAGAAGACTTTGTAGAAGGAAGGACTCGAAAATTTGAACCTCGCCAAGATATCATATTAGCTCAGATTGGTGCTTCACCATGGCGGAGCGATGTGATTGTTGGATGCAATATAATCGTTAGATTGATATTCCTGAATGGTTAGAACAACAATTATGATCAGAAAGCTCGCCATTAGACTGATGGGACTGCGCTGTAATAGACATAACTGCATTGATGAAGGCTTATTTTCCATTGAAGGGATCTGTTACATCGTTTTCTACTTATTCCGTCAACTGTTGCACTGAGAACACTTTCGCGAATTCTATCCATGAGAACTCATTATTGCCACGCTGTGTTCACCGAGACTTCGCCACCTGTTCCATTGCATTTAGCATTTGTTAATCATCCTGAGTTTTTCGATGTCGAGCGTGCATGTCAGATGAACTCAACGCCATAGAAAAGTCTGTTGAAAAAGTTCTAATCGAACTTATGGTTGAGAAGGTGATGTCTGTCAGAATTCAAGCTTCATTCACAAGAAGAGTGCAAGCCTCCCCGTCAAATGCTTCTGGATCCATACCATCTTGACCTGGGACCGAGAAGAGAACCAAGCATCGAGATGACTTGGTAAACTCAAAGTTAATCCCATCCATCCTTCCCGACTACATCCCACCTTTGGCCGGCGGGGTGTCGTGACAATGTCCCCAGGGAGTTCCACTACACCTTGGCTACTACATACCTCTCGAAGGGGAAATGCACAGGAAAGCCTCAACAGGATAAGATTCTAAATTTTAATTTCAATGACTTCAACTTCAGATACCGCAAGAAATTAAGAATGCTCGCCCCTCACAGGTATTTGATTCGAACGAAGGGGAAGAAGTCAAGGATAATCCCCCAACCATGGACTATGGACCTCACACAGTCCACTATCCTGAACATAATGAAGATAGCCCATTTTGTAAGGCACCAGGAGGTTAACGCGTGCACTAAGATGTATCATCGTTATTTGTGGCTAAACAGATGTATCATCGTCGATCGGGTGTTGATCTATCAGATCATTGGATTGAGCATGCAGGGACCAGACTATTGAAGCCAAAGGTCACTCCTAGATTGCTTGCAGGAGCAGAGCCTGACACCCATCAGTTTAATGTCACGATTTGTTTAAAGGGGTGATCAAATGGAGGAAAAATCAGAACAATATCATCTCAACTAAGAAACTAGGCCAGGCATGCATGGACGATTGAGGTCTTGATAAACTTCAAATAGTGAGTTGCAATAAAGGGTGAGTAGGGGGAAGACTTGCGTGAGGAGAGTGCGAAGGTCTATCATAAACATCTGATTTG
The DNA here is from genome assembly GCA_010110895.2 of Picea sitchensis. NCBI lineage: Eukaryota > Viridiplantae > Streptophyta > Pinopsida > Pinales > Pinaceae > Picea > Picea sitchensis. The sequence continues at coordinate 94,764 of SNQJ01S0023710.1, read as the reverse complement.
TAACAGACTGGAGAAGAAAGCATCAGAACGCAAAATCCTTTTGCATTCAAACACAGAAGACCAGAGAATACAATAATGTCACAACAGATCCTTTATCATAACATAACTGCAACAATTCACGCGAATCATTCGATCATGAACTCTCTGGTGCGAGACGAAACATAGATGGAAAAAGGAGAACTATTTGTCATAAAACAAGAAATCTCAAACATAGAGGCATAACCAGGAAACCAGAATGGTTATTGAAACTTTACAGTAGGGAGCTTAGCTCAACCATCGATAGATACTAAAATGGTGAAAATGCCTACATATACTCAAAACAACAACAACAATGAAATCGAGACGCAACATTAAAATTTTTGCATCTGCATGGCTTCTGACAATCTGCAGCCGCAATCTCTGAATGATCGTGTAACTTATGGCAGATGCAATAGATCTTCTGACAGTTTCATCGGCGAATCGACGTGCCTTTAATTCATTGCCGGACTTTCCCATTATGGCGGAGACGATGTCTAACCACCACCAACCGCCTCAATAACTGCTTCATGGGGATTGAGGACGACCTGTCCAACTCAACACTTTGGGATATGGAAGACTCCTTGTGCTGCCACCTGGAATAACTAAATGACTCGATGAATAGGCGTGGAGGCCAGCACGAAGAATGGGGCGCACGATAGGAGTGGTGGCGTCGGACTATGAGGGCGTGAAAGAAGTGGCGAGGTGTGAGAAGGACGACAGAGGACGGCACATGGTGGAAGACAACAGGCAAAAAAGAAAAAGGCGGGGGGGATGACAGATAATGGACTTGATTTTTGGCGAGAGGCTGACGCGGGGAGGAGCAGGATACGTGGAAAGCGAAGAGTGGATGATGAGAAGGAAGGAGAACCACGCAGACCAAAGGGGGGAGGCGGATGGATGAGACATGGTAGCAGGAGAAAGGTGGTTCTAGAATATGACATGACAGGAGAGGGGCCCATGCAGGCTAAACACAGGGTAGCTAAGAAGGACGAGATTGTCCAAGCGTCATTGATCTGGGCGCGTCGATCTCGGCCGTCGAAAAGTTGCATTCGCGATTCCGA
>SNQJ01S0023710.1:27609-93311 GCA_010110895.2 Picea sitchensis | reverse complement strand
TTCCAAGGTCAAAGGCAACAACAACAAAATCAACATCAGAATTTCCAGCCTCAAAGAGGTAGAGGGAGAAGATAAAATGAGAAATCAAGTATACAATGCTATTACTACAAAAAATATGAGCACTATGAATCTAAATGTAGGAAGAAGCAAGCAGATCATCTCTCAGGTAGAGCACATGTGTCAAATCACACAGGAGAAAACTCAAGAGGTATGTTTCTTTCGTGCCACAAGACTGAACAACAACCTAAAGATCTCTGGTTGTTGGATAGTGGATGTAGCAATCACATGACAGGTAACAAAGAATTACTATCATGCATTGATTCTTCAATCTCATCTAATATTACACTTGGAAATGATTTCTTAGTCAAAGTTCAAGGAAAAGACACTGTTCCTATTCTTACTAAACAAAATGTCAAGAAAGACATAAACAATGTCTATCATGTTCCAGATCTGAAACATAATTTTCTCAGTGTAGGACAACTCATTGAACATGACTATAAAGTACTTTTTGAGGGAGCATCTTGCAAGATATATGACAAAATCCCCAACAGAAAATTGATTTATGAAATCCATATGAATCCAAATAGGATGTTTCCCCTTACACTCAGAACTACAAATTTGATTCAACCATATGCACAGAGTGCATCTACCCTGAATGAAACTATGGTTTGGCATACAAGATTTGGACAGGTACCATTTAGGAGTCTAAGTCTTCTTCAGAAGAACTCCATGGTCAAAGGTCTTCCTATCTTTAAGGAGAAAATTCCCCCATGTGAGTCTTGCATACTTGGAAAACATAAGAGAACTAGTTTTCCACAGTCATCAAATCAAGCCAAACAACATCTTGAACTTGTTCACACTGACCTATGTGGACCAATGCAAACAGAGTCAATAGGTGGTAGCTTTTACTTTCTAACGTTTATTGATGATTTTAGCAGAAAAATATGGATCTATTTTCTCAGACACAAGTCTGAAACTTTCGCAAAATTCAAAGAATTCAATGCAGAAGCTGAAAAACAGAGTGGCAAATATATCAAACCACTCAGGTCAAATGGAGGAGGAGAATACAACTCCGGAGAATTTGCAAATTTCTGCAAATCACAAGGCATTATCATGCAAACAATAGCCAGGTATACTCCACAACAGAATGGAGTGGCTGAACGGAAAAATCAGACAATAATGAATATGGCAAGAACACTTCTCAAAGAGAAAAGTTTGTCAAATATTTTTTGGGCTGAAGCAGTAGCATGCTTAGTTTATCTTTCGAATAGATCTCCAACCACCAAACTAAATCTAAAAGTCCCTCAAGAAGCGTGGAGTGGGACAAAGCTCAATGTAGCACATCTAAGGACATTCGGATGCATAGCATACACTCACATACCTTCCAAATTAAGGAAGAAACTTGATGATAGAAGTGAGAAATGTATTTTCATTGGATATAGTGAAACATCTAAATCTTACAGGCTTTATAATTCAATCTCCAATAAACTAATTCTCAACAGAGATGTAAAATTTCTAGAAAATCAATTCTGGAATGATTCAGAAAATCAGCAAATGCATAGTCAAAATCCATTACTGCCAAGTTCTGAAAACGCAGAAAATTCAGAACAACAAGTACCTCAAACTATTCTTCCAAGATTGCAAGTACAAAGACAACCTGAGAATTCTTAGGATAACTCAACTTTCAGCAGAGAATCATTCTCTGAACCACAAAATCAGAGAACTCGAAGTTTGAGAGAAATCCATTAGCAGTTGGATGACTTTGAACAACACAACCTTTTTTCTTTAATGTCATGTCAACCTACGATCTTGTTGATTTGCTAACTCACAAAAACAGTATTGGTGTCAAGTGGGTTTACAAAACTAAACTCAATGAAAAAGGGCAGATTGAAAAACACAAGGCAAGACTTGTTGCCAAAGGATTCTCACAACAACCTGGTATTGATTATGGTGAAACTTTTGCTCCAGTAGCAATATTAGACACTATAAGGACTCTATTGGCTATAGCAGCCCAACACAAATGGCAAGTATACCAGATAGATGTCAAGTCAACATTCTTGAATGGTCTTTTAGAAGAAGAAGTTTATGTCGATCAACCACCTGGATTTGAAGTCCAAGAGCAGCCAACCAAAGTATATCTGTTGAAGAAATCCTTTTATGGCTTAAAGCAAGCTCCAAGAGCTTGGTACAATAGAACTGACACTTATCTGATCAAAAGTGGTTTCAGCAGAAGCCAAAATGAGCCAACTCTTTACACCAAAACAGATCAATATTGTAAAATTTTGATTGTATGTTTATATTTTGATGACATGATCTATACAGGAAATCTTGAGTTAACAGATTTTAAGCATGCCATGCAATCTGAGTTTGAGATGACAGATCTTGGCATAATGAAATATTTTGTAGGGATTGAGGTTCATCAATCAGCCAAAGGCATTTTTGTCTGTCAGCAAAAGTATGCAGCGGACATCCTCAAAATATTTCGTATGGAAGGATGCAATCTAGCAGAAACCCCTATACCCCTAGGCACAAATTTGAGCAAGAATGATGAAGGTCCTCCGGTGGACTCTACCGTGTACGAAAGTTTAGTAGGCAGTTTGTTGTATCTTACAGCAACTAGGCCTGACATTATGTATGCAGCTAGCCTTATTTCCAGATTCATGGAATTCCCCAAAGATTCTCATTGGAAAATGGAAGAACGAATTTTGAGATATGTTGCAGGAACTCTTAATTTCGGCTTATGGTACACTAAATCTGATAGTAATCAACTTTCTGGTTACACAAACAATGATTTTGCAGGTAGCCTAGATGACAGGAAAAGCACATCTGGACATGTTTTTCAACTGGGCATGAACCTACTCTCATGGGCATCAAATATGCAACCAATTGTTTCAATATCTTCTGCAGAGGCAGAGTATGTAGATGTTACCTCAGCTTATTATCAAGTTGTGTGGCTGAGAAGAATATTGAAAGATATGTCACATGCAGAAAAGGATCCAACTCCTATTTTTTGTGACAATACATCAGAAATTGCTTTATCCAAAAATCATGTGCTTCACAAGGAAAGCAAACACATTGATACTCGTTTTCATTTCATACGTGAGATAGTCAATAATGGTGATATTGCACTATAATTCTGTGGTTCTCGAGATCAACTTGTTGATATCTTTACAAAGCCACTGGGAAAATTAGTTTTTTATTTTCAGCGACAACACTTAGGCATAATCAGTGATGATGTTTGTAACTGTTGAGTTTAAGATGGAGTGTTAAATATAATGTAACCTCAACAGGCTGACTGTACACTGCCAGCTGTCCTGGCCAGTTGTACTTTCTATTCTTGATTTTCTTGAGCCTATTTAGCTCAGTTATTTCCCTTTGCATTGTACTTACTTCTTCATGTACTCGTTTTGTACTCTTATTCATATATTCTAATATACTATTTTCTGTTCTATTCTTTCTCTCTGCATTTCTTGCTTCACAATTTATCATATACTGCCCAGGTACTCTATATGAAAGGGATTATATTCCTTGTATGCAGATGGTCTTTAAAACTGTGTTTAATTATATTTCTCTATATTTTAATTTCCAGGTATATATATATTATGGTGATTATCTCCTAATGACTAAGTACATTGTATTCGTTATTACCCAGGATAAAAGAAAGAAGCTATGATTTCTTTAATTGCACTTGTTTAAATTACCATCTTGGGTTGTGTGCTTGGAGACAACAATAATGATGGCTCTCTCATGATTGTGCAATGGAACCCATTAGGCGTCTATGTTTCCCTCCTTCTCTGCATTCGATAATCCTTCCAGGGATCAGTTAATAAGTGTTCATCAACCTCCAAGTCTATGTGAGGAAGCATACGTACTCAACGGAGAAGAAAACTATTAGACATCGATCATCATGGAGTATAATCCTGGTGAAAATCGAACCATAAGAGATAATTGGTTTGCAAGTATGTTCCTTCCTCTTGTATTAACTATTGTTATTATAGTTACACTATTTTCATCTAGGGTCTATCAAATTGTTCACTATTTATCTTGCAGGTTGAATATCATTGCGCGCAGTTAAGCAAGGAAACGTTTCAAGGTTGTGGAAGGTATTCTGGTTCCATATTGGAATCAGAATACCTTTTCTATCTCTTTTTCTAGAGACCCTTAGAAATTATTTGTATAGCACACTCTAAATTTTGATTGTCCTCCAAGTCATAATTTAATAAACTTCTATTCTTAAGAATACCTGCTATGAATTTTTTCCCTTTGTCTATTATCGTTTTCAGTCTCATTTTAGATCCATAATATTTATAAAAAAATATCTCTTCCCTCTACATTCTCATTTCCTATCTGTGATATATATTTTTAATACGCATAGTTCTCTTTAATATATTTATCTTTATTCAATACATGATTTCCTCGATCATTATGGTGCAACTGAGAGACCATATATAGTTATTGGATTTATGTAATCTCTAATACATTTAGAGACATTTCTACCCAATGTTGTCTATGTTTTGTACCTTTTTATATAGAAATTTTATAGTTATAAATATATTCAAGAACCATGCTACAACACAAAATTCATATGCAAAATGTGTTCATATTTCCTCTATCATGACTACCAAATAAAGTACATAATTATATACTATATGAAAATGAAGAAAATAAATTTAAATCATGTAAAATCCATGGGTCTATATAAGATCGATTATGTACATTCATACAATTTTGTATCGACATGCAATTCTGTAGCTATCTATGATTTTGCATCTACATCTAAAACACCGAATATATTTATATCCAACATAAAATAGTAAGATGTCTCAAAACTATAGTTGTATAATTTAATAAAACAAATCTAATACCATACAATAAGACACAACTATGTATATCGTTTCTTGAATATATATTCCATTCAAAATTCGATAGCATGAAAGGTAAACAGTTTAAGATACATATCTGAAATAAGTATGGTAGGAAAAAAAATGGAACAACCACGTTCCACCCAACCGTAGATAGATAACAACCATGATTACTTGTCTAGATCACCCCCTATCCTGACCATGACTCCATAAGGGAAAAATGAGCATCAATCCTTCGCGAATGTCTTTCTGAACAGTTCATAAAATCATTTTCCTAACACCATATGTGCTCATAACAAAAAACAATCATTTTCTCCAACATACTAAGCAACGTCCCGCCTCCCACATATGTTGTATATATCATTTTTCCATTGCCTAGGACTTTCCATTCCTTTCCCTCCTTGCGAAATTCACATCTTCGCAAATCCTTGATTTTTAGGGGGTCACAGTGAGAAAACTCAACATTTGAGACTTGCAAGAATCAACTCTAAGTTAACTCAAACATGTTCCCCACTCATAGAGTCATTGTCAACTATTTTTAACCTGGTTGTTCCATATGTTCTCCAACATTTAATTTATTAAAATATATGTCTCATACATGTGTCCATAAAAAGAGGACAATTGGAAAGTCAAAATTTTGTCCAACAATCATAAAAATAATAATTACATACTTCCACAATCTAAAATTCAAATTTCCATAAATGGAAATTTATTTTTAGAACAACTTTGAAATAATTTTTTTTGAATCATTCAAGGATATCGCAATTGGTTTAATGGGGATTACAAAAAAAAAAAAATATTTTATTAATGTTTCTTAAAAAGTGTAAAGTAAGGATATAATATTATATCCTAAGTCCCAAAGAGGGCACAAGTGGATAAAAGCAATTCTCAACATCACAAGTGTCAAGTTCAGAATATGTTGTGGACAAAAGGTATTTCTCAACCTAAGAGGTGTCAAGTTAGGAACATGCATTCAAAGGGTTTGGACTTAGTCCCTCTGGGCACCCAATTATTCATTCAATTCGACCATCACAGAGGGTTAGGGAGTCGAGTGTTCTTCCATCAAGGGGATTGTTCTATCATAACCCGACTTTTATGTGAGCAATCTCGTCGATGTTTTCATGAGACAATTGTTAATGTGACCTATATGTTGAATATTGTCATAGACACATGTGTATGACATACCTTGGAGAAATTAATTGAATAGGTGGGTTGTCAGGCCCATGGAACATTGGATTGAAGAGTAGGGCTGTCAGGCTCGTGGAAGAATTCATTCTCTTTAGGTGAGATAATTGTTGGGAATTATTTCTCAAGGTGTCAAACTACAACGATACGACTCTCAAATTTCCTCTCTGACCTATTGTTGAATCCCTGGAAGGGAAGTGGGGTAGTCAAATGAATGTTGAGTAGAGAAGGGGAACAATTCCTTGGGATTGACAGGCATGTGGGGAATGAGATATTGTAGGTTGTCAGTGAGAATTGACATCTGTGACGAACTTTCCTGTAATTAAGTCACCCATGTATGAGTTTCCTGTGACTGAGTTCATGTAGAGTGAGATACTTCATTCTATTTGGGAACCCTTTCCCAAGTGGAGTTTAGCCCCATCTTGGGGGTGACCCACTATGGAGTTTTATGAGCAATGTGGTCTAAGGTTGGGAGGAACGTGGAAGTTATGCCTACAATTGGTGTCTTTTATTAACAATATACGTGAAAATTTTATTTAAATATGTTTGCAATTACTATCATGGGTTTATGTTATTTATGTTGTTTGTATAATTATTTCATGAATTATGTATAAATATGTTAGGAAAAAGTACATAAACGTGCATTGAAAAGTTTCTATATGATTTCGATTAATAAAACAGTTGTGTCGGAGCAATTTCAGTGTAATTGTTTGTAATATGGCATCAGAGATGATGACTAGAGAAAGTTTTTCAAGTGACACTCCCCAGAGGGAGTCTGGAGGTGTGTTATAATATGGTATCAGAGCACAGTCTACAACATTGAGCTTGAATGGGCTTAATTAACATCATGTCAAAATTTTTTTGTAGAGAATTGAATTAAGGAGTGGCCTAATTTTCAAGTTTTATTGTGTCCATCATGAAAATTTGAAGCAATTTAGAGGAATTGGGTAAAATTCCCAATTTTGGTTGCTAAATTTATGAAGGATTTGGGAAATTTCACACCAAAAATTTCAACCAATGACATACTCAATATTTGTCATGCAGAGGTTGAATTTAAAACATGGGTGTGAAATTGAACAAATTTCATGAATACAGAATGTCCATGGTGGAAATTGGTTGAAAATCGGGAAAAGTCCAATTTCTACAGCGAAAATTATGGAAAAATCAATTAAGTTTTGAGAACAATGTGCACACTAACTAGAAATCATGCAGGTGTGTGCATTAAAAATGAACACTTCACTACGTGGAGTTAATAGTGTGGATAAATGATTTTGTGTAGGTGTGTGCATTGAACATTCGACGTTGCACAGAAAATAAGGATGTGCAGGGTATATGCACTAAACTGTGGAATTGTTCCAAGGATAACATGTGGCATGCCCAATATATATAAATGAATGGTAAAACACACTAAGTTTTTTCCTCACACATGTGATGCACATGAGGTGCAATTGGATTATTCATAGAACACAGTTGGAATTGTTGGTGTGCACGCAACTTTGGTATGATTGTGCATGCATAATCATGTGGATTGAAGGTATAATTACTGGTGTATAGTATGAAAAAACTTAACGATGAATTACTGCGGTGTAGCGCTAGTAATATGCGGAGAATATGGGTGTACGATATAGGAGTTCTGTTCAATATAGATAGGTGCATGACCAAAAATATGCAGACTAGATAGTTGTGTGCGGTGCATGTGTTGCGTGATTAGCATCACATATGTAAATATGTGTAGGATAAATATGAAATATAATTTTGTGCGTGAAGTTGACTGAGCAGTTAACTTCCTAAGAAATATGAATACATAATTATGATGATGTATGAAAACATAATTGTACATTGTTTCATGATTTGTTAAATTGTCTAGCCTAAGAAATTTTGTTGGCTACACATTTTGTAGAGTCAACAACATTAGATCAAGCAAGATCAACATGATTTGAGAATCATGGAATATGTGCAAGGGATTTTCTGTCATGAAGAAGAGGATAGAGGAATGTATGTCCATATGGGTATTGAAGGTACAAATTCCAATGGACATGGATATGGTAAGGAAGAAAGTATGAACTTGATGGAAACCATAAAGAGTTTGCAGAGGAATGTCCTGTGTAATAAAGAAGACAATGAGAGACTTATGAAAGCCAATCAGTTGTAGGAAGACTTCAACATTAAGTTGATGCAAATCTTGAACATAATTGAGAATAAAATGGATAAGAACACTGAGTCAAGCAGATCGGGAAACTATAAGTCCCATGATAAGAGGGAAAGATCAGTGTGTAATAAAAGTGTTGGCATAGAAAACCATCACTCTCCGAAACATTCCACTAGGAGATCACACAATAGTTCAAGTCATGTTAAATAACCTCAGAAGACCGAGGTGGATGAAATACAAGGGGAAATGAATAAAATCAAACCTCCTACATTTTATGGTGAGCATAAGAAGGATGAGGATGCTGAAATATGGTTGCTAAATATGAGAAATCATTTCCAGTTGCATAATTACTCTTCACTAGTAGAGGGTCTAATTGTTATTTACAAGCTCAAGGTAAAAGCATCAATGTGGCGGGACCATTATGTGAAAGTACAACACATTGATGAGAAGAAATTTACTTGGAGATAATTGAAGAGATATTTTCAGAGGAAATAATTGACTAAGAGGTACTATGAAAAGAAAATGAAAGAGTTCTTTGAACTCAAGATTTGGAGTATGACTATAGATGAGTATGAAAGAAGGTTTTTAGAACTAATGAAATATGTTTCCTTCATCATAGAAGAGAAAATTAAGATTCAAATATATTTGAATCGGTTTCCACCATTTATCATTGACAGAATACAATATGATCATCACAAAACATTGGATGAAACTATAATAAGGGCTAAGTGTCTTTATGATCAAAAAAGAGGGAAATAATCTTACCAGAAAGATTAGGAAGATTAGGTTGAATCGTGATCATGCGACTCGAGGTGTTGAAGTGCCAAGAACTCTACCTTCTAGCTTGCGATACCCGAGTTTGTGAAATGGACGAACCTCATTATTTCTTGATCTCACAAATCGGGGTTTTGAGGTACCAAGAACACTATCTCCCAGCTCGCGATGCCTAATTTTGCGAAATGGACAACCCTCACTATCTCGCGATCTTGTGACTCGTAGTTTTGAAGCGCAAAGAGCTCTGCCTCCCAATTCAGGATACCCGATTTCATGAAATGGACCGATGGTCCACATATATCTGAGATCATTGGAATCTCTCACCGCTAACCTCCTTGCAGCTCCACCTTATCCAATGACTTGTGGGGTTTTGGCATTTCTCCTCGAGGACTCTCCATTGTCCATTCAGATATTAGAGATCTCCCCTCCTAGATGTACGCAGGGTTAAAGCCTATGCTCCTACCTCAAATCAGACGGTCTGCAGGATTCTCCACCGCGATCCCACTCTCAACGACGTTCTTCCTCCTAATATTTTACTTGCTTCAGACTTAGAATATTTTCTAAGTCTTCAAAGACTTGGTCTTTGCTTCTTCTAGGGAATGAGTTCCTGGATCTCGATAACACTTTCCGAAGTGTTCTTCCTCCTGATCTTTGTCTGGTTCAGACTTCGATTTCCCGTACACTCCTTGCATTTGAGGGATTTCGATAACTTAGATCCATGGTATTTCTCGCTAATAAATTCCTCCTAATTTCCTTACGTTCCTCTCTAGCTCGATGCACACCTTGGCTTCCAATGAAGAGAAACAATTGAAACTGGAAAAACTCATAGATCCATCCACTTGTTCATGAAAACATAAATGATGGGAAAACACACATAGTCCACACACCATACATTTGGATCAATTTTCCTTTATGTTCTATTCACAAGTGTTCAATGGCTACATAATATATTCAAAATTACAGTAGCTCAAAAAACTGAGATCTCCTGCTAACTCGCAGTTCTCTCTTACAACTAAATTCTCTCTGTATTACAGCTCTCTGTAACTGGCGTACAAACTTCTACGTAACTCAAAAAAAAAAAATTCAGGTTTTCCCTCCGGCTACTTTCCTACTCTAAAATTCATCCTATGCTATCTTGGTTCAGTCGCCTTCCAGAGCCGAAGTGGAAACTCCTGCTCTGTTTACAATTTCAAAACTTGCCTCAAGGGGTAAAATTTGGCATCGGTTCAAGAATGCCTCCAAAGGTGAATTCTTGCACTAAGTGAAGGCAAATTTAGAAATCGGCTGCAACTGTCAATGTTGAATTTCTGGGAATGATTCTCATGTGTTGAGTGGTCCTACCTCTATGTGCTTTCCAACAATGCTCTTGCATCATACACCCCTTGAAAAAAAATCGTGGACTCATGTCCATGAGCTCCTCTACTGAATTTCCTTACTTCTGGATAGCAGCTTCATTTTCCCAACTAGCATCTTCTATTGGGCGTCCCTTCCATTTGACGAGATACTCAAAGTAAGTCTTCCTCCCGGTCTTCTTGCCAATCCTATGATCCATAATCTTCTCCATCTGTAGCTTCTCTTCCATAGGCATCTGCTTCTCCCATAGAATCTTTCCTTGATCTTCTAATCCTTATGTGTCATCTTTCCTATAAGGGTACAGGTATGAAACATTGAATATGGGTGAAATGTCCACACCATCTGGCATATCAATATCATAGGAGTTTGCATCAAACCTCCTCAAGATCTTACAGGGTCCTATCTTCTTCATTTTCAATCTGTTATTTGTTCCCCTAGGGAACCTTTCCTTCCTGAGATGTGCTAAAACATGATCTCCTACTTCAAATTTAAGTTCCCTGTGATGCTAATCAACTCGGTGCTTGTATTTCTGGTTAGAACTTTGTAATTGTTCTCTGATCTGATTATGGAGTTTTTGCACTTCAGCAGCAAAATCCTCTGCTCCAGCGCTTCTGATCTCACCCTATTCCAAGTCTCTCTACTTAGACACTCCCCTAGGTTGCATTCCATAGAGTATTTGGAATGGACTCCTTCCAATGCTCCTGTTTGGTGAGTCATTGTATGCAAATTCTTCTTGTGGAAGAATCTGATCCCACTAGTTATGGTGTTCAGTAACTAGACTTCTCAATAAGTTTTGCAAACTTCTATTTACCACCTCAGTCTACCCATCTGTCTGAGGGTGATAAGCTGAGATGAAGGACAAATATGTCCCCATCTTCTTCCACAACGTCCTCCAAAAGTGACCAACAAATTTTGTGTCTCTGTCTGAGACAATGCTCCTGGGTAGACCATGAAGTCTCACAACTTCTTTGAAAAACAGATTTGCAACATGCATTGTGTCATTGGTCTTCTGGCATGGGATGAAATGTGCCATATTTGAAAACCTATCCACCACCACAAATATGGAATCAAATCCTCTTTGTGTTCTTGGAAATCCCAACATGAAATCCATGCTTATTGCATCCCAAGGCCTCTCTGGTATTGGCAATGGTTGATACAATCCAGTGTTCTATCTTTTCCCCTTTGCATGTTGGTAGATTCTACATCTGTTCACAAACTTTATCAATTATGTTCTCATACCTGGCCAATAGTCTGAACTACTCAAATGTGCAAACATTTTATCATGGCTGAAATGTCCAGCCAATCCTCCACTATGCTTCTCTTTCATAAGATTGTCCCTCATTGAGCATTTTTGTATGAACAATTGATTTCTCCTGAACAACAATCCTTCAGGAACCATATACTCTGTCCACTGACTTCTATCTCTCAGTACAGGGCTTGTACATGCTTCGTAGGCCTCCTTGAAATCTGTATCATCAAAATACATATCCTTAAGGTGTTCAAACCCCAAGTTCTTCACCTAGAATTCTTGCATGATCAAACATCTCCTGCTTAATGCATCAACAACTTTGTTAGCATTCCCAACAATATGTTTTATGACAAAAGTAAATTTTTGCATAAATTCAACCCATTTTGCGTGCCTCTGGTTCAGTTTTTCTTGTTGGGTTATGAATTACAAAGCTTGGTTATCACTATGCAAGACAAATTATTGCGGGACAAGATAATGCCTCCATTTCTTCAAAGTTTGAATTATGGCATAAAAATCCTTGTCATATGTGGAGTATTTCCTCTTCGTCTCATTCAGCTTCTCACTGAAATAGGAAACATGTTGATTGTCCTGACTCAGAACTGCTCCTATTGCAACTCCACTTGCATCACATCTTACCTGAAATGTCTTCCCAAAATTTGGCAAGACTAGAATGGGTCATTCCGTCATCTTCTCCTTTAATATATTGAATCTTTTTCCGGCCTCCTCTGTCCATTTAAAAGACTTGTGTCGCTTCTTTACTGTATCCATCATGGGTGCACAAATCCCACTGAAGTCTCTAATGAACTTCCTATAGAAGCTCTCTAATCCATGGAAGATCCTTACCTCAAACATGCTTCTTGGTGACGACCATTCTCTGATTGCTTTCACCTTCTCTGGATCCATCTTCAGTTCATTTGAGGAGATCACGAAACCCAAATAAATGAGTTATGTTTTCATAAAAGAGGACTTCGTCAAATTGATCAGCAGCTTTTCCTGTTGTATCCTCCTCATTACTAGCGTTAGGTGCCTCAAATTATCCTCTTTAGTCTTGTTAAAGATCAGTATATCGTCCATATATACAACCACGAACTTACCAATGAAATCTTTTAGAATTTCATTCATTAGACCCATAAAATTTCTTGGGGCATTTGTTAAGCCAAATGGCATAACCAGCCACTCATAGAAACCTTCATTCATCTTAAAGGTTGTTTTCCACTCATCACCTTCTCTCATCATGATCTAGTGATATCCACTTTTCATATCTATCTTAGAAGATAAATTTGCTCCACCTAAGAAATCCATTAAATCATCCATTATCGGTAAAGGAAATTTGTACCTGATTGTGATCTTGTTGATAGCTCTTGAGTCTGTGCACATTCTCCATCCTCCATCTATATTTGGGCTTAACACAGTTGGTACTATGGATGGGCTCAAACTTTCCTTGACCAAACCCTTATCCAACCATTCTTGGACTTGGTTCTTCACCTACTCATTTTATCAAGGTGTTAATATGTACACTACCTTATTTGGTAGGCTTTCTATTGGTATCAAGTCGATATGATGACTGATACTCCTGATGGGTGGAAATGTGTTTGGCAACTCATCCACCACTATATTAGCAAAATTATCTAGTAGCTCCTGAAATTCTTCATGCAAATCATCCATTGATGTACTCATAAGGATGGCTCTGGGCTTCCTCACCACAGTGAACTGCATCTCCTATTCTTCCTTGACTTCTTTCAGGAGTTCCTTCCCACTCATGAGAAGTATGCTAGTGCTAGATTCCTCCTTCGCTCTCTTCTCCTCCATTGGCAGCAACATATGCATCCTACCATTCTTCTCCAATGTATATGTATTCTTCCTTCCACCGTGAATGACATTTCTGTCAAACTGCCATGGTATTCCCAAAAAAATGTGGCATACGTCTATGGGAATTACATCACATAGGATTTCATCTTTATATCCTCCTATTTTAATTTCAGCCAGGCATTGTTTATCAATCGTTACCTAGTGTCCTTTTTGCAACCATGAGAAATTGTATGGCCTTGGATGTGCAATTGTCTTCAGCTCCAATTTTTCCACCATCTCTATGGATACTATGTTTTCAATACTCCCACTATCAATGATCACCTTGCATAGTTTTTCCTTAGTCTTGCAAGCTATCCTGAAGAGATTGTTTCTCTGCACTGGCTTCTCAATTTCTGCCTCTAGTTTTAAGAGAACTTTTCTCAACATCAGGGATGCTCCATCCTTTGCTCCTTCTTCTTCAACATCTCTTCACTGTTATTCTGAAATATGAGCTTCTCTTCTTTCCTTCTTCTTCTCGGGACATTCCTAAGACATGTACCCTATCTTTCCATAGTTATAGCACCTTACTCCTCCTCTACCTCTTCCTCCAGAAGAGTTTCTTCCACCACTCTATCTCCCTTGTGAAATTCCTTCTCATTATGAGTGATTGTGTGGTTACTTAGCCTCATCCTTAGACTGATGTGCTTTATCATGGTTAAATCCCTTGCTTTTGCTTGGGACCAAGATTTTACCTCTTCCTCACTGGTTTTGTTTTCTGGCCAGCTTCTCCTCTACCTTCAGCACAAACTAATAAGAATCCTCCATGGTTCTGACTGACATCATGTTGAGCTTGTCCTAGATATCATATCTCAATACATTTATATATCTGGTGACTTTTTCTTCATCTCTCTCCCATTGTTCAGTTCTGAAGTTCAGCCGGTAGAAATCCTTGATGTACTCCTTGACTGTCATCCCTTTCTGTCTCAGGTTCTGTAGCTTCCTAAACAGATTGATTTGGTAGTTTTTGGGTATGAACTTAGCCTTTATTTCGGCTACCATCCTGTCCAACTCTTTATGCTCTGTTTTCCTTTACTTCTCTTATCAGTCTGTAGTTCTTCCCACCATAGTGTTGCATGCCCTTTTAGACTAGTGACTTCCAGCTTCACCTTCTTCTCCTCTTCGACATCTTCATAGTTGAAGTGTTTTTCCATGGACCTTATCCAGTCCAATAGTTCTTCAACATCTAGATTTCCCTAATACATGGGGACCTCTATCTTCACTCTGCCTCCCAATCTGGCAACTGCTCTCAAAAAACATTCTTATGCAACATCCTCTCCTGTAGCTTCTTCAACCTCAACCTCTTCACTTTCTACATCACTGACATCCCCAACGTCAGGTTCCCTTCTCTGTTCTTATTCCATTGTTTCCAATCGGGCGTGAATACCTCACATCTCCCTCTCTACAACACGGTTGGATAAAGGTGGCTCTCATCTTCTTGGTGACATTATGTCGAATATTTTTCACACACAGTGTACAGCTCCGAGTTTTCTGTCTCTTCATTTTCTCTCTCTCCTGAAGTCTACAGACGAAAACCTTAGGCTCTGATACCACCTAATGAAGACCCCCTATCCCTCTTAAGGGTTGCGTGACCTCTCAGTCAGGATCTTATGGTTTTGGAGCTGAAATGTCCCTTCTAGTTCCAACCTAGAACCCTTCAAATGATCACATATGTCCCCAACCCCACAAATGCTTAGTTGATTTTTCCAAGCACCAAGCTCGAGCTCCCACAGTACACGACCAAGAGTCGTGACTGCACCCTTATCCTTCCTGCCTTTCATTATTTCACAATTTAGGGTTTGGGAGGCAAGGACCTCTGTCCTTTCAACTAGCTATACTCGAGATCGTGACGTGGGTCAACGGTTAATATCTTCATGTGATCAATGGTTCAGGTTGAATTGTGATCTCGCGACTCAGAGTGTTGAAGCGCCAAGAACTTTGCCTTCCATCTCGCGATACCCGAGTTCACGAAATGGACCGACATCGTTATTATGTGATCTTGTGACTCAGGGTTTTGAAGCACCAAGAACATTGTATCCCATCTCGTGATGCCCGAGTTCACGAAATGGACAACCCTCACTATCTCACGATCTCATGACTCAGGTTTTGAAGTGTAAAGAGCTCCGCCTCCCAGTTCACGATACCTGAGTTTGTCAAATGGAACGACATTCTAGATTTATCTAAGATCGCTGGAATCTCTCATCACTAACCACCTTGCATCTCCACCTTATCCAACGACTTGCGGGGTTTCAACGTTTCTCCTCGAGGAATCTCCACTGTCTATTCAAATCTTAGAGATCTCCCCTCCTGGATCTACGTAGTGTTAAAGCTTGTGCTCCTACCTCAAATTGGATGGTCTATGGGATTCTCCATTGCGATCCAATGCTCAACAATGTTCTTCCTCTTGAGATTTTACTCGCTTCAGAATTAGAATATTTTCTAAGTCTTAAAAAACTCGGTCTTTGCTTCTTCCAGGGAATGAGTTCCTGGATCTCGATAACACTTTTCTAAGTGTTGTTCCTCATGAGCTTTGTCTAGTTCAGACTTTGTTTTCCCACTCACTCCTTGCGTCTAAGGGATTTCGATAACTCAGATCCACAGTATTTCTTGCTTAGAAATTCCTCCTGATTTCCTTACGTTCCTCTCTGGCTCGATGCACACCTTACAGATCTTCCAATGAAGAGAAACAATTGAAACTAGAAAAACTCACAGATCCATCCACTTGTTCATGAAAACAGAAATGACAGGAAAACACACACAGTCCACACACCATACATTTGGATCAATTTTCATTTTTGTTCTATGCACAAGTGTTCAATGGCTACATAATACATTCAAAATTACAGTAGCTTAAAAATCTAAGATCTCCTGCTTACTTGTAGTTCTCTCTTACAACTAAATTCTCTCTGTATTATAGCTCTTTGTAACTGGCATACAAACTTCTACTTAACTCAAAAAAAAAATCCAAGGTTTCCACCTGGCTACTTGCCTACTCTAAAATTTATCCTATGCTATCTTGGTCCAGTCGCCTTCCAGAGCCGAAGTGGAAAATCCTACTCTGTTTACAATTTCAAAACTTGACTCAAGGGGTAAAATTCGGCATCAGTTCAAGCATGCCTCCAAAGGTGAATTCTAGCACTGAGTGAAGGTGGATTTTGAAATCAACTGCAACTGTCAATGTTTAAGTTTTGGGAAGAATTCTGACGTGTTGAGTGGTCTCGGTTCTGTGCACTTTCCAATGATGCTCCTACATCAAACAACCAGGTTAAAATCAGTTGATCATGACTTCATGAGTGAGGAAAATGTTTGAACTACCTCAGGGATGAATTTTACAAGTGGCAAATCAAGAATTTGGCCATTGGCAGCCCCTGAAAATCAGAGATTTTTAAAGCTACGAAAATTCCCTAGGAGGAAAGACCTAGGCACAAGATTCTTTTTCATATATAGCATATGGGAGGAGGCAGGATGCTACCTAGTATGTGGAGGAGAGGAATATCACTTGTTGTTATGAGCACTGGTTTTTTAAGTGTGAGGCAAGGAGATTTTTTGTGATTCTGAAACAGGACGATAACTAAGGAGGAGTTTGGAGTTCGCCCTCATGGATTCATGGTAAATATAGTGAGTGAATGGAGAAAGTAGATTGGTTATTTTGTTCTATGGTTGGGTGGAACTTGGTTGTTCCATTCATTGTTTCGTCACTTTGTTCAGATACGTTCATTTACTCTTCCTTGGTTGAATGTTGTGTTGATTAATAGTTGACAAAATATATTAACTAAATTGTTGATAAATATCTTATTGATAAATGGTTGATAGATTACATATACTTATGTTGACAAAATATAAGGGATGGTAGAATAAGATTTTACACTTGAATTTATTCAATAAGTAGAGTTGATAAAATTACTGTGTATGATAACTGTTGGTGATTATATGAAAATTTCTTATTCAAGTGTCATACTCTCTGATCTGCAATATAAATATAGATTCAAGTATAAATATTCTTAAAGAATTATTACATATTTTTACAAGTTGAAGAATATTAAGTACAAATCTACAAGAAAATCTATGTATACTTTTATATGTTGCAGTACATCTATACAGGACACAAGTAATTACATGATAAATGAAAACTATACCATATATGTAGATATATATGTGTATATAGATATTTACTCAATGACTATTTAAATTGTACAACTACCCACTGAAGTTTTTGAGTGATAACAATTAAATAAATATATATATGTATACAGGTTGCTGCCCATATAGATTTTCAGAGCTACATAAACATCTACTACACATAAAATATTTATTGAATATTAATTGTTTTTTTTTTCATTAAATCTGACTGAATTAAGTGTACCAGAAGATTACAATACCCTTCATTCTAGTAATCTCAGAAGAAAATGTCCAATGACATAAATATATAAAACATGTTATCTATTATAGAGCCAGAACAAGACGAGTCTTTAAAACTCTACACAATATATGCGAACATAACTATTAAATGGTAAAATTCATATTTAATATGGGGTTTCCACTCTGTCTTTTCATTTATGGTTTGAAGATAAAAATAACTAGATGTTCATAGGAGTTGGGTATAAAATTTCGAAGATAAAAGTATTCTAGGGTGGAACCGTATCATTTCTTTAGAACCTGGAATTATTTCTTAAACGCTGCAAGTTGGAACCCGAATACCTTTTTTGTACATGGCGTTATCCTGGATCTAGAGACTTTGAATGTTGAAAGTCCTATAAGGAAATGGAGAATTTATAATTAGTAATAATATAGAGTTCAATAGAAGTTAAATATTGAATATAGAACAATTACTAGAATGAATTTATGAAATGAAATTATTGCAGATCTAAATTATGGACTTTACTTAGCTTGTGATTTGTGGAAACAAATGTCTTTCCTGATGGGTACTCTCGCAGCAACAGGGATCCGATCATTAGATTGGTAACTGAAAATTCTTAACCAAACCATTCAGAAAAATAAATAAACAATAATAAGCTTTTAATAACTTAGCAATTCGAGTGATAAAATGTTCGCACAATATACACATGACGAACATAGACATTCTATTACTCTTTGGTTGCTACCTAAATATGCTATATATGCTGAAGGGAAATGAATTAACCAAGTTTTCAAAACGTAGACTTCAGTATTATATATATACTGAAGGGAAAGGCGTTAACGAAGTTTTAAAACACAGACATAAGAATCGAGAAATTTTAATATTTTTTCTTGAATCAAGTCCAAACTATTTTACACACACAGTGGAATCTTATGAATTTTACGGTGGGTTATTATGAACCAGAGTTCATCTCGTCCATTAATAAAATCTATAATAATAATGTTGACTGGACTGACTCGATATATCACATATTCTGGAATCAGGAACCAATGTTTCATTTTTTGAAAGAACTACAAAACTACAAATTTCCACAAAAATCATTATGATAAATATCCAACAAGAGAAAAAAAAATATCGTAACACTCTAGTGTAAGAGAAATACCCTTTACCTAATTGAACGAAACTTTAAAACACCCAGTATGAAATTGGAATTACAGAGTAAGAGAATACCCACGACTTTCAGACAGTCAACGAATTTACAAGTGAGTTTCAGATCCTCAAAGTCGTGGAAGCATTTTGAGCTAGGGTAAGATCCATCATCGAAGTGGAATGGAGATTTAAACACTCAATGCAAAAACCCTTTGAAACATTTTAGTAAGTTTTCCTATGCTCTGTTGAGTTAATGATATGGACTAGAAATCATATGCAGTTCACATGGATTTAAAGTCGTGTCACCATGTGCAATATAATGGAGAAAAAATAAAGGAAGAACATGAGGATGATGAAAAACCCTAAGTTAAATACATGTAAAAATCCTTATAGAACTCCAATGCAGGACCGAGGAAGTAAAAAAAAATCAAGAAGACAATATAGTGTCTAGTGTACACCACGTAAACCAAAAATCACAGAAAATTTTAGAGTAATAGGACAGAGACATATTTTACCTGGTTCAGGGTGGCATCCACCTAATGGTCACCTATCCTTTTTTTCCCACACATGACAAACCCAACTCTATGATTTAGGACATGCACACCAAGTCGATTTCTCACAAGTAGCACTGGAGAGGTTTTTACATAGGGACAAAGCCAAAGGAAATGAAACCATGACCTAAGAAACCCATCTCGAAAATGAGTAATAGAGATAGTTATCAACTCTGTAATCTACCATGTGATACATGGGAGGTGGCATACCTTTATTTGGACACAATGGTCAGATGACAGGCCTCAGAGGGAACCCTTCACAGGCCACCATTAATTGACTGGACGAAGGTTTCAATGCAAACCCTGACACATCCCCTTTCGAATGCATGCCACATTATTGCAAGGGAGGACAACTCAATTAGAGAACGACGCAAATGACTTTTGAGGCTAGTCTTTCATTCGGTTAAGGTGTAACTAACTGTTCTTTATCATTACACAAGTCTGGATTTAATATTTTTATCGTTGGACCCCTCAATGATGTTCAACCAAATCGAACTATGCTAATATTAAGTAGGAGTTAATCATGACTGGCTCTCACACTGTTTGGCCAGTTAAAAAATAAACATAAAGTCACCATTATGGTAAGGCTAGTACTATTCTTTGCGAAAGGCATATGCTTGTTGGAAACCAATTTCTCTTAGACCCTAGTGTTATAAGTAACGTTAATACTATCCAGGAGAGGGACACAATTATTATTAAGACTCTGGTAAATACCCAAATTTAAATGCTCATGCCTAGAAATGGGAAATACGAAGGATCCCTAATAGTATAAACTTTAACATATGAATATATATGGAAAGGATTATATTATTTGTGGGGATTTTATATATATATGTCAATGTGTATATATGGAGATGTTATAAACATTTGTGGGATACTATTAACCCTTCCTACTTATGTTAGAAATGTTAAGGAATCTGAAATTCTAGGTTATACCAAAGCCACCTTTAGGTATATGACTACTATATAGTATGAATTGACTCTGAAATAAAAACCCTTATAACGATAACAAGGTTTATTACTAAATGGAAACATAAACACTACAAAAGTTAAATAGTGATGACATCTACTCACTGAATTTGTCTTTATGAATTTTGAACAAGTTGTTTGAAGGGAAAGAGAATTAATGTCCCTAAATTTTTTTTTATTTTTTTTTGGTAAAATTGGGGAACATTACATATGGTATCAGAGAAAAGGTTACAACATGTGGACCTTAAACATGGCCAATTTTTTTTTTCTTAGCACATGATTTTTGTTTAATGAAAAAACTAACAAAACACTTACTGTTACAAACAAAAAAACTTTATTTCTATTGTGATCATGGCAGCACAGAATGAAGAGGAGATCAGACTTGAGGAGAGTCTTGAGAAAGGACCTACTAGAGAGCCTGGACAGAAGAGTGAAGAAAGTTCTTCCACCCAGGTTCTGGAAATTATGAGAAACCTTAATGTGGAACTGTAGATTTTAAAAGAAGACAATGAGAAACTAAAAAAGGCACAACAAGAAAAATAGGAAATAAATGAAGTGCTATTGCGTAGTATTGTAACAAAGAAGAGCCCAAAAGATAACAATGAGGAAGAAGAGGTCAGCAAGAGAGCCTCCAAAAATTCTGGCCCTGAAGAAGAAAAAGGGGACAACTCTTTCGAAGGCACACCATCAGCAGAAGATAAAAAAACCAAAGGTAAAAAGATGAAATATGTGGACCACCTGGAGGGAGAGTTTAAGAAAATCAAACCGTCCACCTTTGACAGGGAATCCAGAATAGGGGAGGAGGCTAAAGCATGGTTACTGGACATAAAAAAGTATTTCCAAATCAACAATTATTCTAGCAACATGAAGGTCAGAATGGCCATCTATAACTTGAAAGGAAAGGCAAGTATATGGTGGCATGACCTGAAGTTGGCCAAGGGCCTAAAGGAAAAATAGATGGAGTGATCGAATTTCAAGAAATACTTTAAGAAACAATATTTGTTTGAAAGATACTACAAAATAAATACCAAAGAGTTTTATGAGCTATGACTCATTCAAATGATTATGGATGACCTGATAAACAAATTCCTAGAATTATTAAGGTTTGTGTCTTATATCTGGGAAGACAAACTAAAAATCTAGTGGTTCCTGAGCTTCATACCATAGTCCTATAACAACATGATCAAATTCAACAACCCCAAAACCTTGAGTGAAGTTTTCAGGAAGGTCTGGATGTGTTACGACCAATACAAACAACGATATACATTTCCCAAGTCTTAGAAAGACAAGAAACAAGACAGACTGAACTAGTAGAAGAAGGGATATCAACCAACCCCTTTCCAGAATGCAGCAAAGATATTTCCAAGGAAATATTTTCACTCCAATAACCAAAACACCCAAGGAGGAAGTAAACCAATTAATCCCGGAACCAATAAGTTTGGGGACAATCCCAGAGAACCGTTAAAATGTTGGGAATGTGGAGAATCTCATTTAAGGAGGAACTATCCACATCTAACTTCTGCAGCAAGGACCATAGTTCACAACCTGCAAGAGGCCTCTACAATGGGAGAAGTGGGCAAAAGTGTACACAAGATTAACGCAGCCGTGGATGGCCGAAAATCTTACCACCAGTCCATTATAGTGGAAGTTGAAGGTAAAGTTAACAATAATCATGTTTCTATTTTAATTGATCCATGAGCTACTTTGAGTTATGTTGCTCCTAGTGTAGTGGATTCAAATAAACTTAAGAAAATAAGACATGCAAAATCTTGGCTAGTACAACTAGCAACAAGAACAAAAAGAAAAGTAATTGATTTCATTTTTGACTGTGAGTTCAATTTAGGCAGTCAAAGAAAAAATATAAGTTTGAATATTCTACCGTTGGGGTCTTAAAACATAAGTATTGGGATGCACTGGTTGGAGAGGCATAAAGAAGTTTTGGATTGTTATGAAAAATCACTCACTTACAAAGATGAAAACAACATTGTTATGACAATACAAGGCATATGAAAACCAGTCTTAGTTAGGCATATTTCAACAATGCAATTTAAGAAATGCATGAGAAAAGGTTATCAGATTTATGTTATCCAAGCGACAAATCTGTTGGAAAAAGAAAATAAACCTAGCCTAGAATATTTTGTCATCTTACATGATTTTAGAGATTTGTTTGTTGACGAAATACCTGAACTCCCCCAAGAAGAGAGATAGAATTCTCTATCGATCTGTTGCCTGGTTCAAACACTATTTCTAAGGCACCCTACAAGATGAATTTACCCAAATTAACAGAATTAAAGATTCAACTACAGGAACTATTGGACAAGGAATATATCATACCAAGTGTCTCGCCATGGGGAGCACTAGTCCTTTTTGTCAAAAAGAAAGACAAAACTCTAAGATTATGCATTTATTACAAACAATTAAACAAAATGATTGTTAAGAACAAATACCCTCTACTTAGAATCAATGATCTGTTTGATCAAGTGGGAGGGGAAAATATTTTTTCTAAATTGGATTTAAGATTTGGTTATTACCGGGTTAGAATAAAGGATGAAGACATAAGTAAAAAAATGTTCAGAACAAGATATGGACATTATGAAGTTGTTGTCATACAGTTTGGTCTCACTAACGCACCAACAACTTTTATGTGTTTAATGAATATCATTTTCAGTCAGTACTTGTATAAGTTTTTTTTGGTATTTATTAACAATATCCTAGTGTATTCAAAAACATAAGAGGAACATGAAGAAAATATAAGGATAGTATTGCAAACTTTAAGAAAACACAAAGTGTATGCTAAATTTGACAAGTGTGACTTTTATCAAAATAAAATACAATACCTAGTGTTAGCGATATAAAATGAATTGAAAATTATTTCCAAATCACATGATAAGAAGAGCATCAGGTAGAAGATTTATTCTTAGGTTTGAAAGTCATGAGGTCTTTGAGAAAGGCTTATAATCATATCAATTCAATAAAATGAGGATTTCACCTCATAAAATAGACCAAAAGTAAATTTTATCTTTCGAAGGCTAAATGGTAATTTTATAGTGTTGTGAGCCACCAAAATCCAGGGCGTTCGACAGCGAAATCAGATTTTCAGGGGAAAATGAACCGCCTAAAGCACAGAAAAGTCAGTTTTTACTATGTTGAGTCATCATTTTCAAATGATGATTTTAAGCAACTGGAAGATCATTTTGAGAAATTTTCGAATCATTTTGTGACTAACATGTCCAAGACCAATAACCTCTCTCAATTTTCCTACAGGTGTTATATATTGGGAGAATCGGATTCATCTCTAAGACCTAATTTTCGGATCTTAGAATTTACCTGTTTGAAGCATGTTTGTGAGATGAATATTACTGGCAAATAAAAATGAATATAAAATAACTGAGAGAGGTTTTTTCCAAAAACAAACCGATCTACAAAAACCTCTCTCAGTTTTCAAAAATCTATTTTTATTTGATAGATATGGGTGAATATTTGAGAGGAATATTTCCAAAATTTTTGGTGGCTTAGGTGAACATTTCAAATGTTCATTAGCCACTGAAGGCGGAGATTTTTGTGGCTAACAAGCTCGGATTTTGCCTCTCTTAGCCATCGAAAACACAGACAGGGAAGAGAGGCATTTTTTTTCCTAGATTGCATTTTTTGCTTGGGGAAGCACGTGGGAACGGTTTTAAAATAAGATAATAATTATTAGAAGTCATATTATCTTCCGCATCAAGTTTTGAAGGCATATGATAAAGTGATGAAGCAAAATGGCATTTATTTTCTTGACACAAATCACCCAACTGTCAAATAGAGATCTTGATTTCCATGATCTTCACCTACAGACTGCCAAATAATGCCAAGAGGGTCAATTCGACCTACATCGATCTTACCTGTCATATCCTTTTTTATTATTTTTGGTTTTAGTTGTTTTCAGATCCATTTTTATAGGATCTTGAAATTGTGATGTAAAGGTTATAAAGCCTGATACCTTTGATGCACCAAGGGGGGGGAAGACGATATGAGGACTGTGGTTCAACTTTAGAGACTCTTAGACACTTTGTACTCAAGTTTCTCATGTTCTTGTCAAATTAATACAAGCTCTTTTTCAATTACATGTTCATATCTACATTTTCCTTTCTGTTCTATACTTGTACTTGGATGTTTTATTCATGTTTATTCTATTTACCTAATACCAGATAGATGTCATCCTATCTCTGTATTGATAATTGGAATTGCAAGTATCTTTTCCTTGTTATGATTAGCCGTTCATATGTAAGTGTTCTATGTATGAATCTGCCAACATAGTGAGAAGTCTTCATCTTTTCACCTATATTGCAAACCCTATGAACAATGATAGTTAGAAGCCTTTCTTATTTGGTTGATTTTATGCATGTATTGAGTGAGTAAGGTATAATTTAGTCATCTGACTTGATCCCATTTCCCATACATTATTAAACATTGAAGTTACCAAGCTCATTCCCATTACAGTCAGGGAAAGACTCTTGGAGTGATAACACCTAGGACATGCAATATCTGAAGAAGGTATTGCAGTCGACCTAGAGAAGACAAGAGTCATCATGGAATGGCCTATCCATAAAGATGTAGAGGACATCTAGTTATTCATGGGAATCACCAGGTACTACCACATATTTATAAAGGGATTCTCTAAGATTGCAGACCCTATCACATCCCTATATAAGAAGGGAACCAAGTTTAATTGGTCAAAAAAATTTCAAGACAGTTTTAAGAAGTTAAAAGAACTATTAACAACTGCACCAATTCTAAGGGTAGCAAACCCGGATAAAGACTTCACAGTCTGTGTGGATGCAAGCAAATAAGGTTTGGGTGGTGTCCTAACTCAAGAAAGGCACGTTATTTGTTACGAGTCCCAAAAAATAAAAGAGCACGAACAAAACTACATCACTCATGACTTGGAATTAACAGTTGTAATCCATGCATTAAAAATGTGGCAGCAATATATAATGGGAAAAATATTTATGTTGGTAACTGATAACAATGGTGTGAAATTATTTTTTAGTCAACCAGACCTTAACGAAAGACAAGCAATATGGTTGGCCTTCTTGAGCGAATTAGATTTTTAGGTAAGACACATCAAGGGAAAGGAAAACAAAGTGGCAAATGCCTTAAGTAGAAGAATTCATGGGTTGTTTGAGATAAACATTAATAGGGAAGAAAGTGACATTGAGCAAAGGATAAAGGATGTAAGCAATAATGATAAAAAATACATTAAAACAATGACATAATTACAAAATAATGAAAAATACTTAGACAGAACATATCTGAGTTTGCAAAGAAATGGTCTACTAAGATTCAAAAACAGATTATACATACCAGATTCTACTAAATTAAAGTTAACGGTTTTGGACGAAGTACACGAGAAACCATATTATGGTCATCTGGGATACCAGAAAATGGTAAAAACACTAAGGATGTTATTTTATTGGCCTAATATGAAAGCTGAGACAGTGGAATACTTGTCTAAGTGCCAAGATTGTCAACAGGTGAAGGCTAAACACCAACATCGATTCAGCCTGTTGCAGCCTCTACCTGTACCGGAATGGAAATGAGAGACTATATCGCTAGATTTTATCACAAGTTTTTCTAGAACTCAAAAACAAAATGATTCAATTATGATAGTAATTGATAAGCTTAGCAAGTCTGGACATTTTATTCATGTAAAATATACTTATAAAGCTATTAACATCACTAAAATATTCATGAAGGAAATTCTTAGACTGCATGGTATTCCTAAAATGGTGATTTCAGATAGAGATGTAAAATTTACATCTACGTTTTGGAAAGAATTTCTTGCATTGTTGAATACTAACTTGAATTTCAGCACAAGCTACCATCTGCAAATGGATGGGCAGACTAAACAAACCAACCAAATGATAGAAGATATTCTATGAATGTACATAAGGACTAAGCCAAGTAAGTGGGAAGACTACCTGCACTTGGTGGAATTTTCATACAATAACAATTACCAGACATCAACTAAGATAAGCCCCTTCGAAGTATTCTATGACATAAAGTGTACAACTCCGATTAGCTGGGATAACCTAGTGGACAGGCTAATGGTGGGACCAAAAATTCTCCAGGAAATGGAGAATATGGTAAGAAAGGTACAGAGGAATTTAAAAGAGGTGCAGGACAGACATAAAAGTTATGCGTACCTGAAAATAAGACACTAGTAATTTCAAGTTGGAGACCACGTGTATTTAAAATTCAAAGTAAAAAGAAGTTCAATAAAGCTAGGAAACTGTTCCAGGTTGGTGGCGAGGTTTTTTGGCCCTTTCGAGATCTTAGCTCAAATTGGACCCCTGGCATACCAACTTGCATTTCTCGCAAATCTAAAAATTCATAATGTATTTCATGTTTCTTTGTTAAAAAAATATGTTCATGATCCTACTCGCATGATCGACTGGAACATGGTGCATGTGGAACCAGAAGGTGAGTTCCAAGAAAAACCTCTACGCATTATGGACAAGAGAAAAACAATACTACGGAATAGAGTTGTTGCCCAGGTGAAAGTGCAATAGAAGCACTTTAGTCCTAAGGAGGTCACTTGGGAATTGGAGGAAGACTTGCATAAATTTTATCCAACCTTGTTCTGAGAAAGGAACGAACATTGAGGACAATTTTGTACTGAAGGAGGAAAGGATGTAATATCCCCAAAAATAAATTATTATTGAATTTTGAATACACTTAGGAATTTATTTTCGTTTTTGATAAATTCGAATTTGGAAAATTATTTCCATTTATGGAAATTTCGAATTTGGAATTTAGTTAATTGTAATTTATTATTATGATTATTGGGAAAATATTTGATTTTCCCAACCAACTCTTTGACTATGACACTTGTAAAAAACAAACATTTTTTATGTTTATTATTGAGAGATAAATGGAACAGTCGGGTTGAAATCAATCGACCATGACTCCATGAGTGCGAAACATGTTTGAACTACCTCTGGGCTGAATTGTACAAGTGGCAAATCAGGAATTTCGCCGTTGGCAGGCCCTGAAAATCATGGATTTGTAAAGCTGTGAAATTTGTCAAGGGGGAAAGACCTAGGAACAAGATGTTTTTGCATATATAGCATATGGGAGGAGGAAATATGTTGTCTAGTATGCAGAGGAGAGGAATATCACCTGTTGTTATGAGCACTAGTTTTCTGAGTGTGAGGCAAGTATAATTTTTCTGATTCTGAAAGAGGACAATAGCTAAGGAGAAGTTTGGAGTTTTCCCTCATGGATTCATGGTTAGGCTACGGGGTGAATGGAGAAAGTAGATTAGTTTTTTTTTTCTATGGTTGGGTGGAACTTGTTTGTTCCATTCGTTGTTTCAGCACTTTGTTCAGATATGTTCATCTACTCTTCCCTGGTCGGATGTTCTGTTGATTAATAGTTGGCAGAATACATTGACTAAATTACGAATAAATGTCTTATTGATAAATGGTTGATATATTACATATAATTATGTTGGAAGAATATAAGGTATGGTAGAATAAGCTTTTACAGTTGAATTTATTCAGTAAGTAGAGTTGAGAGAATTACTGTGTATGATAGTTGTTGTTGATTATATGAAAATTTCTTATTCATGTGTCGTACTCTCTAAAACACAATATGAATATAGATTCAAGTATAAATATGGTTAAAGACTTCTTACATATTTTTACAAGTTGAAGAATATAAAGTATAGATCTACAAGAAAATCTATGTATACTTTTATAGGTTGCAGTACATTTATACAAGATAGAAGTAATTACATGATAAATGTAAACTATACCATATCTGTAGATATATATATATATATATATATATGTATATTGATATTTACTCAAGGACTATTTAAACTGTGCAACTACCCAACAAATATTTTGAATCATTACCGAAAATAAATATATATGTGTATACAGGTTGTTGCCCATACAAATTTTACGAGCTACATGAACATCTACTACACAAAAAATATTTATTGACTATTACAAGTTTTTTTTTTTCATTAAATCCGACTGAATTAAGTGTAGCAGAAGATTACAATACCCTTCATTCTAGTAATCTCAGAAGCAAATGTTCAGCGACATAAATACATAAAACATGTTATCTATTACAGAGCCAGAACAAGACGAGTCTTTAAAACTCTACACAATATATGCGAACATAACTATTAAATGGTGAAATTCATCTTTAATATGAGGTTTCCCCTCCGTCTTTTCCTTTATGGTTTGAACATACAAATAACTCATTTTTCATAGGATTCAGGTATAAAATTTCTACGATAAAAGTATTCTAGGGTGGAACCGTATCATTTCTTTAGAACCTAGAGTTATTTCTTAAACACTACAAGTTGGAACACGAATACCTTTTCCAGACATGGCATTGTCCTGGATCCAAAGACTTTGAATGTTGAGATTCCTGCAAGGAAATCGAGAATTTATAATTAGTAATAAGATAGATTTCAACAGAAGTTAAATATTGAATATAAAACAATTACCGTAATGAATTTACGAACTGAAATTATTGCAGATCTAACTTATGGACTTTACTTAGCTTGCGATTTGGGGAAACAGATGCCTTTTCTTCCATTTGCGTCAATGAGGAAAATCATCCATAGGCCCAAAGGGGAGGAGTGGAACAAATATTTTTCGATGGGTACCCTCACAACAACAGGGGTCCCATCATTAGATTAGTAACCAAAAAATTCTTAACCAAACTCTTCAGAAAAATAAATAAAGAATAATTAAATTTTAGGAACTTAACAATCTGAGTGCTAAAAAGTTCACACAATATACGCATGACGAACAGAGAAGTTCTATTACTCTTTGGATTATACCTCAATATGCGATATACATTGAAAGGAAATGATTAACCATGTTTTCAAAACCCAGACTTCAATATTATATATATGGTGAAGGGAAATGTGTTAACCA
Source organism: Picea sitchensis (assembly GCA_010110895.2). Lineage (NCBI taxonomy): Eukaryota > Viridiplantae > Streptophyta > Pinopsida > Pinales > Pinaceae > Picea > Picea sitchensis. The sequence goes on along the minus strand of SNQJ01S0023710.1, from coordinate 63,926 downwards.
AGTTTCAAAACACAGACATAGGAACTGAGAACTTTTAATAACTTTTCTTGAATCAATTCCAAACAATTTTACACACACAGTGACATCTTATAACTTTTATGGTGGGTTCTGATGAACCAAAATGCATCTCGTCCCTTAATAAAATCCATAATAATAATGTCGACTAGACTGACTCGATTTACCACATATTCCAGAATCAAGAACCAATGTTTTGTTTTTTGAAAGAACTACAGAACTGTAGCTTTCCACAAAAATAACTATGGTAAATATCCAAGAGGAACAAAAAAAATATCGTAACACTCTAATGTAAGAGAAATACCCTTTACCAAAAAGAATACAACTTTCAAACACCCAATATGAAATTGGAATTATAGACTAAGAGAATACCCATGACTTTCAGACAGACAGTATATTTACAAGTGGGTTTCAAATCCTCAAAGTCACAGAAGGATTTTGATTTAGGGTAAGAACCATCATTGAAGTGGAATGGAGATTTAAAAACTCAATGCAAAAACCCTTTGAAAAATTCAAGTAATTTTTCCCATGCTCTGCTGAGTTAATGATACGGACAAGAACTCTTATGGAATTCGTAGGGACTTAAAGCCATGTCACCATGTGCAAGATAATGGAGGACAAATAAAGGAAGAACAGGGGGACGATGACAAACCCCAAGTTAAGATACATGTAAAAATCCTTACAGAACTCCAATGCAGGACCGAGGAAGTCAGAAAAAAAGAAAGAAGACGATATAGTGTGTGGTGTACACCATGCAAACCAAAAATCACATAAAAGTTCAAAGTAATAGGATAGAGAGGTATTCTACCTATTTCAATGGGTGGTGTCCACCTGACGGTTTCCTATCATTTTTCTCTCACACATAATGAACCCAAATATATGATTTAGGACATGCACACCCAACCGATTTTTCACAGGTAGCACTAGAGAGGTTTTCGCAGAGGGACAGAGCCGAAGGAAATCAAACAATGACCTAAAAGACCCATCTCGACACTGAGTAATAGTGATATTTATGAACCCTGTACTCTACCATGTGATATATGGGAGGTGGAACATGTTTCTTTGGACATGATGGCCAGACGACAGGCCTCAGAAGGAACCCTTCGTAGACCACCATTAATTGACTAGATGGAGATTTCAATGCAAACCCTGACACATCCCCTTTTGAATTCATGCAAAGTTATTGTGAGGGAGGACAACTCAATTAGAGCATGACGCACATGAATGTCGATGATAGTCTCTCATTTTGTTAAGGTGTAAATAATTGGCTGTTATCATTACACAAGTTTGAAAGGAAGAATGTTATCATTGGACCTCTCAACATTATTCAACCAAGTCCAATTGTGCTAATATTAACTAGTACTTAATCACAACCAATTCTCACATTGTTTGGCTAGTTAAAAACTAAACATAAAGTCACCATTATGGTAAGGCTTGTACTATGTTTCACGAAAGGCATATCCTTGCTGGGAACCAATTTCGCTTAGACCGTGGTGTTATAAGTAACGTTAATACTATCCAGGAGAGGGACACAATTATTATTAAGACTTTGGTAAATACCCAACTTTAAATGCTCATGCTTAGGAATGGGAAATACGAAGGATCCCTAATACTATAAACTTTAACATATGAATATATATGGAACAAATTTTGCTTCTAATATGACAACAAGGTTTATTACTAAATGTAAACATAAACCCTGCAAAAGTTAAATAGTGATGACAAATACTCACTTAATTTGTCTTTATGTCTTTTGAACAAGTTGTTTGAAGGGAAAGAGAATTAATGTCCCTAACGATTTTTTCTTTTTTTTGGTAAAATTTTGGAACATTACATAGATACTAAGATGGTGGAAATTTTTCATTTTCCAATAAGAAAACCTGGAAAACCATGGATGGTCCAGCTAGCCACAAGATCTAAAAGGAATATTATTGAGATGATTAAGGTATTTCCAATGAACTTGAATGGAATGAACATCATCGTAGAGTTTAATATTATACCTTTAGGTTCCTATTGTTGCCTAACTGGTATGGATTGGTTGTCTTAGATTGTTTAAAAAAATCATTTACTTTCTTGGATGATGAAGGAAACTTAAGGAAAATACAAGGGATTCGTAGAGCAGTGATTGTCACATAAGTTTCATCCTTGCAGATGAAGAAGAGTTACAGGAAAGGGTGTCAAATTGTTTTCGTGTAGATGGAAGAGACAACTAGGGATGAGGTGTCAGACATTGAAGAATGCACAATCCTAAAAGAGTTTGAATATGTATTCAAGGAGATACCAGGATTTCCAAGTAAAAGGGATATTGAATTCTCTATCAATTTGATACTTGGTGCATCTCTAGTATCTAAGAATCCTTACAGGATGAATACACCTAAATTGAAGGAATTGCAAATGTAGCTTGAAGATCTTCTTAAGAAGAAGTATATATTTCCATGTGTGTCACCTTGGGGTACCCCATATTGTTTGTAAAGAAAAAGGATGGAACCTTAAGACTTTGTATGGGTTTTAGGTAGTTGAACAATGTAATGGTGAAGAACATGTATCCTTTACCAATGATTGATGGCCTCTTTGATCAGTTGAAATATGAAAAAATATTCTCTAATATTGATCTCAGGTAAAGCTAGCATTAGGTAAGAATTAAATAAGAAGATATCAATAAGATTAATTTCAGAACAAGGTACAAACATTATGAGTTCACAATGGTACCATTTGTGTTAAAAAATGCACCAACTATCTTCATGTGTCTCATGAATGGTGTATTCAAGAATTACTTGGACAAGTTTGTCATTGTTTCTTTGGATGATATTCTGATATATTCTAAGTTTGAAGAAGAACATGAGAAACACTTGATAATTTTGTTATGGGTTTCAATGGATCATCAATTATATGCCAAATTGAGCAGGTGTTCATTTTACCAGAAGTAAATACATTATTTGGGCCATATCATTTCCAAGGAGGGGATATTATTAGATCTAGAAAAGACAAGAGACATTGAAAATTTCCCAGCACCAAGGAATATATATGAGGTAAGATCATTCATGAGCCTTGCAGGTTACTACAAAATATTCATTGAGTGATTATTAAGAATTCTACACCCAATTACTTCTTTGTAGAATAAATTTCTGAAGTTTGAGTGGACATTGGATTGTGAAAGGAGTTTCCAACACTTGAAACATTTACTAACAAGAGCTCCAATAATGAGGATTGTTGATCGAAATGAATATTTCATTGTATGCACTAATGCATGCAAGAAGGTATTTGGTGTATTTCTTAGCCAAAATGGATATGTTGTGTGCTATGAATCAAGGAAGTTGAAGGAGCATGACACTATGTGACTCATGATTTGGAGTTGGCAAAATAGTGCATGCCTTGAAGATGTGGAGGAACTAACTTATGGGAAAAAGATTTGAATTGAGTACAGACCATAGTGGTCTGAAATCTTAGTTTGATCAACCAACTCTGAATTCCAGACAAAGAAGATGGTTAGACTTCATCAATGAATATGATTTTGATATAAAACATATCATAGGTAAAGAAAACAAAGTGGTTGATGCACTCAATAGGAGGGTGCATGAGATGCATGCTACAACCATTAGCATGTGCTAATCATATTTGAGATGTAACATCCCTAGCCATCCATGTTGGGCCATGCTACACCATATAACTCTTTCATTCTCTCTATGTAACATATTGTAACATACCCAATATCCAACTGAGTTATGCCACATAAAATTTTCAAACTGCATGCAATTAAAATATATACACACAAAACTCTTGTGGAAACATATATATAAACATATGCATGCAACATATACATGAAATACCCATAAATAACAGTAAACATATACATGCAACATATACAAGAAATACCCATAAATATAAACACAGTTATAAATCATACATAGGATAAATCCATAAAAATAACCACAAAAATAATAATGCAACATGTAAATTTATTACACAGTTGACACTTATCTAGCTAAGAATATCACCAACTGCGTGCAGACCTCCCATGAACCTCCCAGCCTTAGACCACACTGCTCATCACTCTCATCAATGGGTCACCCCCAAGCTGGGACTAAACTCCACCTAGGTAAATGGATTCCTAACTAGGCTAATGGTTTGTAGCCAACAAGAAAGACTCCATCACAGGTCCCAGCTCAAACTATCAGCCTACAATCCCTCATTCCCCACATGCATGTCCCACCCTAGGAAGTGTGCCTCTTCTCTGCTCAACAGTCCTTCGGCTACCCCAGTTCCCTCCCAGGGCTTAAACAACATGTCCAACAAGAAGTCTCAGAACCCTGTAGTTGCAGTTTAACACCTTCAGGAAATCAATTCTCAACAATTCTCTCACCCAAAGATAAATTTATCATGGGAATGAAAACCCGTCTCTTCAATATCTCATGGGCCTGAAAACAACCTCTTTGTTATCCCACACATATGACAACCCACTTCTTCAGTCCAACTCCCAAGCTAACCAACTACACAAATAGATATGCCCATCGATACAAGCTTAGGTACATTGATAGGAAATATGAAGGATAGATTATTGCGTGAGTGAAAGATCATGGTATGGTTGAATGGATGATTCCCTGATGGACGGAATTATGGTTAGAATGATGGAAAAAATGGGAAAATGAACTAAGTCCCCACAATATGTATGCATGTCTCCAACTTGACACTTGTCATGTTGGGAGCTACTTTGGCCCACTTGTCCCAAACTTTGGAACTTAGGATAAAATAATTATCCATACTTTATACTTTAATAAATATTAATATAGTTTTCATTTTTGGCTTAAGCTCCCTAGCATATCTCTTTTGCTTAACTTTTATCCCTCCCTTTTCTTAACTTGTGGAGTTTAGTCCCCTGTACTCTTTTATCGTGGTCGGTCTGCGTGCAACAATGTATTTTATATTAATGTTGAGACATATACAAAAGTAGGCGTACTGGCCTTTAACATCAAGGATCTTCGACCTAATTCAAAACATAAGCCTCCTAGCTTATAATAACTTACTCAAAAGCCTATAAAACACAACATATACATAAAGGCTCCTTGGCCTCAATATCGTGCGCATTTAAGTTGTTTTGCGCGGTATCCTGGAATGTGCTCATTTCATCATTTTACTGCACAGTAAATGTACGCACTACACCATGGAATATGCATTTCAAAAATATATAAAGATCTCACCATATTAAGTACAATATTACATTTACAGCTGCGGTTTGAACTAAGGATATTACAATCCCCTCCCCTTATTTATGCACTGTCCTCAGTGCATTATATACCATGTACCATTCAAATTCTTTAAAATATCCAAGCTTTGGCTAATGAAATATTGTTATCCATCTAGTGCTCTACTTTCTAGCACCAATTCTCATACTGCAACTGGACATCAATTTCTTTATTTCATAGCACTGCTTCAGGAAAAAAATCATCTCATTGTTCCTTATTACATGCTTCAATTAAAATTCATTGAAGCAACAACTGGTTGTATATCCATGATGTTCCACCCAGCCTTAGATATCACTACTGATAAACTCTCAGCAGCACTCCAACCAACAGTCTCTCTTCCCCACATGCTTGTACAACCCAAGGTAGTATGCACCTTCACTATCCAATAGTTCATCGGTTGCTCAACTTCCCTTCCAGGGCTCCAGTACAGGCCGACCATTAAGGCTCAGAGCACCATGGCTACATGAGTTCCCACTTTAATCATTATCATATCATCTACATCATACACATGAAATTATCATGAGAGAGAATCATAAAAATTTCATTTTAGAAATCAAATTAATTTCATAAGAAAGTTGACTTTTCCCAAAATATGAAATTCTATTTCATAATTTTTTCATCATTATTGGAATAATAGAATGTAGTTTTCCTTATGGCTTTCAGCAAGCACCATACTAAATACCATTTTTCCTGCAACGATTATGTATTTCGTACAACCAACAAATTGTCAGTATTTTCTGTACATCATAATTCAACATGTACATTGCCTTATGCAATGATCTTAGAATTGCCTAGACCTATAAATTCAATCAAAATTACCAAACAATTTAACCAAATAGAATGAGCCATCATTCTATTCATATGCATGTTCATAATTAACAACATTAAGATCACTTCTTCAATTTTCTGAATAGGAAATTTTCTGTAGTCACTATTCTTGTGACTACCTCACTTGCAACTTTCCTGTTGCAATGTTTAACAGTTCCTAAAATGTTCTCAACTTCTTGAGTTAGCAACATTTCAACCATTAGTATAATTATTTTCATGCAAAAACATATATATATGCACTCACAAAATGCATTCAACAAAATGCATTTAAGTATACAATTCCATCATGTATGAGTGAAACTCTGCCACTTACCAAGCATGAGTTCAACTCTCAATTCCTACTTATTCAATGCATCCTTTTATTGATTTTCAGAATGATCTTTATCTAAGTCATGTATCTCACCATCCATAAATTGAAAATCTGGCAAATTTCTTGAGACATATCCAGACACTTCCCATTGTCTTCTCAATTATTTGGATGTCTTCCTTTTCAACCCGAACACTACACCAATAATACCATTTTGTAGTGTTTATTAGTATTAACAAAAAATTTGCAGTCCAAGTTTTATTTAAATGTAGGAATCTCATTGGGTATTTTTGTGGCACATAACCTTTATATAACCATACCTTGCCATATCCAACCATGTCCTAGTCTCATACATGACTAGATTTCTTAGCATCATTCCTATAACAATTTCTTATCTTTTATTTTGTTTTGGTTATTGTCTCATAACCAAATTAACATGACATGCTACTATGTCAGTGTGTGCATTCAAAAGCTAAAAGCTTTGATAACTAAAACAAGCCTCTAGCCTTTACCACACCTAGTGGTAACTTAATCTTGTCAATGAACTTAAACAATACCATACAATGTTTTATAAACTTCAATTTGGGGAAATTCTTACCTGTATTTCAATTTGGCAATTAAACGACATAATTTCTAAACAGGGATACTTACTTGCATGACTGCCATTAAACGAGTTTAATGCTACCTAATTAGCTGATGAAAATAGAAGTTCTAATGCTTCTTTATCAACTTTATAATTCAACCTTCCAACCTTATGTTGCTTCTTTCCATGTGCAACAACATTATCAACAACACTTACAAACATGCAGGCATTCTCACTTTATGGTTGTGCTAAAATCCATAAAATACTTGTTGCTACAATAATTGCAGCAACTTCTTTCTTCCTGTATCATGTTTCCTTGATTATCCCGGAAGTATTCCATTCTTTCGGATTCCTAAATCTTCAAGTACACTTCATTGAAACCATTGTGCATGACTATTTCTGATCTGAGCACTTTCTAGCCAAATCACTTTTGGTGTCTTTTTCTTTTCCATCCAAATACTAAACTGATATCAACCTTCAACTTTTGTTTACTTCTTGGATCCATCTATCCTAACTCATACTTGGATGAATTATAATTCCCATCATGCTGGCTTATAGACTTTGAATCTTCAACATCTGTTTATTTTTCGGAATGAACTATTCCAGTTCTTCCTTGATTGAATAATTTAGCATTTGATTTTTCTTTGATTCTTCTCCACTCCTTTCCAACTAGCCTCAAACTTGGCTTGCATATCCAATATCTTATGATATTGTAGGGATGCACATATGCCTTCTTCCCTGTCTGCATAGAATTAATTAAAAGTATTTAATGCTGCTTTTAATTTACTAACATAATTCAAGAGGTACTTCCACCCCTCGAAATGTCACTCATGGCTCCATGCCATTTAAGATGGATTATTCTTAGGCACCATCTCTTTTACATTCAAAACCAAGCATAGAACCATTTTCCTTTTCATGGTTCTTTACTGACTCTCTACAGAGATTCATTTCACTTTTAAGTCTTTCTTGGCTTTGACATCTCCATGCTATTGTGGAAATATCTTCAATACCTTTGGAATGCATCAATAATATCTACTAATATTATTTCCTTCCCTCTTGAAGTGTTTTCATGCATTCCCATTTTCTTGATATCTACCCCATGAATTGTTCTTTCATTTTCCTAGCATGTTCATGGACTTGCAACTACATATTATGCTGATATTGATTTTCAGCATTTCACTATTATTTGGATCCCTCTGATCCAACTCTTACATGACTCAATTATATTTCCAGTCATGTTTTCTAAGTAACCTTGGACAGTTAACACCAACTTCCTTCTTGATCTACTTAATTTACCCTTTGATGTAGGAGCATCTCTCCAAGATAGCTATGCGCCATCCATCCAGCACAGCAAAGCATGCATTCAATGGAAGGAGAGAAGCGCAACCCTCTCGTTTTTCAAAATTTGAAAATTGTATTAAATGTTGTAAGGCTAGTAGAGCCAAAATCCATGCATGTGCCCAGGCTTTAGATAATATTTTCCTTAAATGGTTGTAACGTTGAGATCTAGATTTGATTCGGACTAGACAACCATTCAATGAGAGTTGGTGAGATGGAGGGAAGAGCTCAAAAATCCCCTCTTTGTAAAAATATCTTCTTTGAATCTAGATTTAGTGGGGAGAGTAGAACAAAGAATAGGTTAGAGAGGAGAAGGGAACCGAGACTCTGTAGCAGTCTGAGCTTACCCAGATTGTAACAAGAATTCACATTAATACAAAGAGCAGTCTTTCCTACACATGAGTCTTTGTGTGTTTATGCAATTGAATGTTTGTGTATTTTCATGGATGAATACTTTCATGTGTGTCTTCATTCTATGTTGTAGATGTATGTTTTGTACGCATTTGTAGGTTACATATAGAAGTCGTTTTCTCTTGAGTTCTTTGATTTTCATGTTTGGGTTCTTTGGGGTTTCATGCAAGAGTGCATGACAAAGTACTTCGGTCTCTGAAAACTAGTATAAGAGTGCACTTCTGAATTCTACGTAATTTCAGACAAAGAAGTGCTAGGAGGGCATACCAGCTGAAGTCATTGACTCAAGGAGAAAGCCTCAAGGTTGTTGAACACCTTGAAGGCGAAACTATGCACAAAGAGGGAAGACAAAATTTCTGAGAATTTTGTGAGACTGTGCCAGAAGGGCATTGAGAAAATGCATAGGATGCATTGAGGTGAACTCTCTTTCGAGTTCAACGAGAAGACAGAGTCACTAAGGATTCTGGAGAACTCTGTTAGGTGGGCATTGAGTTGGTGCAAGTGTGCACAGAAGGAACTCTTGTTTGAGTTCAGAGAGAAGAGAAGTATCATAGGAGGAGACACTCATAGGGTTACTGAACAGCCTGCAAGCTCAAAAAAGCATGCTTGAGAAGGATGTTTTGAGAAGGCACTTACATCCCTTCAAGGAGAGAAAGGGACAGAGGCACTTTGAGGTCAGAGCCACAAATAAGCTCAGAAGAGATAGCACCATTTTTTGCAAAGGTCCTACAAGAGGTTGGAGAGTTCGAAGGAACCTTTGAGGTTCAGAGAAAGAAATCTCAGGAGGAGGAATGCCTCTTAGAATACAGGAAAGAGCCAAGGTTACAAGCTTCACAACAGAGACAAAGTTTGAGGCCTTTTGGAGCAAGAGATATTCCAAGGGAAAGGAAGAAGGGGATGTTCAAGGTAGAGCATAGCTGTCGTTAGATCAGCTGCAGAGGGGAGATCTAGATCATTGAATTCTACATCCAGATGCACAAAGAAAAGTGTACAGGGAAGAGAAATGGATCTAGGTCATCAGATCTAGTGCAAAGGACTGATAGCCATTAGATTTGGAGGGAGGTGCATGGAGTTTAACCTCTGGGAGTTTGCGCGGGCAAGGAGTCGAAACGAACGGTGGAGATGCTTCTCAGAGAAGTGTGAAATCCCGTGTGCCATTGGATCATTTTCGTAAATTCGGGAATCATGAAATTGGAGTGTAAGCCAAATCCTTGGTTACTCCAAGTCCCGAATCACGAAAGGTGTAACAGGAGCTTAAACGGATGGTGGAGATGCTTCTTGGAGAAGTGAGAAATGTCGTGAGCCATTGGATCTCATAGATCTATGAGAAGGTTAAGACTGAGTGTCTTTTAGCGTTCAATAACTCAGTGTTAATTTTATGGTAGCTGCAGAAGGTATTTACCTTCACGTGTGAACCTGACGAGAATAAAAGACTCTGGAAAGAAAGAAAAAACCCTAATGAGTTGAGTTGGCTAATAACCCTAGAAGTCTTGTCGGCTCAAGAAGATAGATTATATTAGTTTATTAGCCTCCAAGAGAAGAAGTCGGCCAGAAATAATATTAATATACTAAATAGGTACATATCCAGAAGGAGAAGTAGGCCCCAACAAATTTGGTAGAACCAGTAGAAATATAGGGCGCCCGTTCTCATTTTGACATATCTCAGAATTGTAGTTCCCTGTTTGGCGCACACTGCAATTCCTAGTTTGGTGTGCACATGTGGAGGAGAGTTGCAGGTGCAATTGCAGCAGCAATAAGTTTTCAATATTGGCTTGACTATCTTTGGTTAGGGTTTGGACTATCTGATCAACTCTTTGTGATGCACTATCCTTGAGGAAAGGTGCACTACTCTTAGTTTGGCTATCTAGCCTAGGGTTTACTTCCAGAGTAATTCTTAGTCAAGGTTAAGGTGCTTGGAGGGTGGCTTCGGCCTATGGTTGGCTGACAAGGGTATCATCAATGGTAAAACAAGCACACCATCTTCTATATTCTAACAAGTTATGGGCTCACACCTCCTTCATTCGATCTAAACGATGGAAGGAAACATAGCCACTAGGATATTGAGCTCATTGAGGAACTGTCGCTAGGGTTACTAGCAGAAGTAGCTTCCAAGACACTGCATCTAGGGTTACTAGCAGGTTAAAGTGTTGGATATCATGAAGGGTTAAAGTGTTGGATATCGTGAAGCCATAGTTTGAAGAAAGAGAAGGAACCACAGAAAATTGCAGCTATGGAGAAGTTCAAATATGTTGACATCAATTCCATGAGTATCATAGTGGATTCTATAAAAGACCATGTGATACCCTACATATCCCATCTTGAGTCATTGAAGAAGATGTGCAATGCCCTAACAAATCTCTTCTCAGTCAGAAACATTGGACAAGTTATGAGTCTGAAGAATGAGCTCCGTGACATAAAGATGAATGAGGATGACAACATAACATCATATTTTCTAAGGATCTCCCAGTTAAGAGACCAACTACAAGCTATTGAAGAGATCACTTCAGAAAAGGAATTGGTGAACATAGTACTCAATGGTCTTCCCAAGACATGGGATGCATTTGTTGCAAGCATGAACACAAGGAAGGAGTATCCGACATTGAAGAACTTTGGACTTGCTATGCTCAAGAATAATCAAGGATCAATAGAAAAGAGAAACCCCAAAAGAAGTACGATGATCAAGCCTTCACAACAAGATTCAAGAACTTCAGGAACAAAAGGAAGTTTGGCTCAAGGAGAAAGACAAATCAAGAGAAGGACATTTTAGAAGTGCAATGCTTCAACTGTCAAAAGTACAGTCAGTACAAGAATTAGTGTCCTGAGCTAAAGAAAAGGAAAGAGAAACACAAAGCATCGATTGTCGAAGAAAAGGAACCTACAAATAAGAATAAGCAGGATGGAAGAGACTTCTTCTTCTAAAATGGTAACAACACTCTTCTTATTTCTTATACATATCTTGTTTGCATCGTCCCTATATATATCCTGTATATCTATCTCTTGGAAGATAATGTATTCTAAGAAGAACTATAACTATGGAAGAAAAAACAAGATGAAAATGGATATCATTAGATAATACACATAAAAAGATGAGATACAAATCATGTGGAAGCTATTGTAAGATAAGTTGAATCAATCATGAAGAGACTTAGAAGAAGCAACAATAGAAAGAAGTCAACAATTGAGAAGAAATTGGAAAAAGACTTATGACGTTTTGTAGAAGACAACAAGATGGAAGCGTGGAATCTATTATATATTGTAGAAAACAATAAGGATGCAGATGCAAGCATGGACTCTATTGCAGAAGACAATAAGGATGCAGATGGAAGCATAGACTCTATCAGACAAAGGGAGTCGATTATATGCACTCTTACATGAAGAAAGGGTTAGGAGGGAGCTAATCCTATGATCCATTGAAGATGATGAAATATATTTATATATATCCAAGGTAGCAGCCATGAAAGTTAGTACGTGTTCAGTTCCACCGCAGAAGAAGACTTCTTCGAAGAGAAGCCTTAAAGTATTCATGGTTGTCCATCCAGATCCGTGATCCTATGATGAAGGGAAGAAGTGGAATATCTAGGGCATCGAATCTATAAGAAACTCCATGGAACCAAGAGCTAAAGAAAAACATGAAGAAGAACATGAGGATTCCAAGAAAGAAAGAGAAACTAGAACAACCAGTCATTGTATCAATAATCAAAAGATTATCAGCCAAATATGAACTCACTAAAAGAAATCAAAGCAGAAGAACTAAAAGTCATGATGAAGAACTGTGTATGGAATACTTATGAATAAAATAATTGCAAGATCTATAACTAGAGGTTCTCCCAGATGGAGGGAGAAGAGATGATTACTTGTTCCAGTAAACTAGAATTATCTCTATAGAAGTCATTATATCATCCACAACATCCGTGAGTCAGAATTCTATATCAGATGAATGCAAAGAATGTTCTCTAGAGAAATTGAATAAAGAGCGTATGAAGAGCAATCTCAAGACTTTGAGGAATACCATAAAGATACTTCTGTATGCAGATAGAAGAAGATAACTTAGTGGAGAACCTCTAGTGCACAGCATAAACGTGGTAAAGATTTCCTATAACATCAAGATGACTACTCAGTAGATCAGATCTCATGATGATAGAAGAAGTGCCACATAAATATGTTCCAATTTTACAACTATGATATACTCTATTTATCAGATCTACATGAGTCCTTCACAGTGTTCCAGACTAAAGTACATCTGAAATCAATAATTACATTATCTATGATGAAGTCTAGAAAGGAGAAAATGATTCTCCAATACATATCTCCACAGATGAGCAGATAAGAAGACATTTTGGTAAAACTTCTATCCAATATGAAAGAGTTTGCGCACTCAAGCTAGAGATCGTGGAAACAACTTCTTTCTTATTGAAAAAGGAAGAAATGAGTCTCCAAGTCAGCAGGGAGGAATGAAAACATTATTGAAGACATTCATCCTTAAAATTGAAAAATAGTCCGTCTTGGACAAATGCTTTCCTGTTCGGAAAGTGGATTGAGACTTCTGATGGGCAATCACTTCCTATTGTGGTTACCATAGGAAGTAGTCTGATTACTGATGTATCATAGACAATGACTTCCCATTATGGTTAACATGGGGAGTGGTCTAGAGTAGTCTCTCTTCTTGAGGGTTACTCAAGAAGATTGGCCCGCCTCGCCTGATAATGATTTCTCATTGTGGTTAACATGAGGAATGGTCTGTTTTGGAGGTTGATGCGGGACAATATTTTCCTCTTGTGGTTAATAGAGGAAATGGTCTAGGATAGTCATTCCTTAGGGTTTACACATTCTTTCCAAGGTGCACTTTGATTAGTGTAGGAGGAATGGCCCAGGGTGGGGAATGGTCCAGGCTCAACAATCAGGGACAGACATTCCTTACGGTTATACATTCTCTCTAGTGCACACTTTGATTAGTGTAGGAGGAATGACCCAGGATGGGGAATGGTCCAGGAAAGACATTCCTTAGGTTTTATATGTTCTCTCCAGGGCACACTTTGATTAGTGTAGGAGGAATGGTCTAGACTCAGACATTCCTTAGGGTTTATACATTTTTTCTAGGGTGCACTTTGATTAGTGTAGGAAGAATGGCCTAGGGTGGGGAATGGTCCATGATCAGAAATAAGAAACAATCCTTCTTCCTTGTTTGAGAAGAATAGGGCAAATAGCCCATTGTTGATGAGGATAGATATTCTTTCAAATCTCACAAACGTGAGTGAAAGATTGTCCCAGATGATTCATTTTATTTTTAACAATATTTTCTGTGTAGGATGGCATTAGATGATTGTTATGGAGACTACCTATCTCCAAATAGTAGAGATATACTACTGTGGTGGATATGTTCCACTATTTTGAGGTAGATATTCTTTCAGAGCTCACATATGTGAGTGAAAGATTGGCCCAGACAAATCAATTTATGAAGTTGTTTGCCGGATAATCCACAGTTGGTGTCATTTTTGTCAACGTTTCGAATCCGAATCGGGATTCATCATCAGGACTAATCGTTCTGATGATGAATCTCGATTCGGATTCGAAACATTGACAAAAATGACACCAACTGTGGATTATCCGGCAAACAACTTCAAAAATACTCACCACAGAAATCTAAAAACAACCAAATCAATTTATATCATAACATTGTTTCTGTGCAAGTTTCTACCAGATGTTTGTTATATAGACTACTATGGTGGATATGTTCCACTGTTCATAAGCAATATATTGTTTCAGAGATCATAGATGTGAGTGAAAGATTGGACCAAATAATTCAGTATATATCATAACATTGTTTCTTTGCAGGTTTCTATCAGATGTTTTTTATGAAGACTATATGATAGTAGTTGAAGACTACTGTGGTGGATATGTTCCATTGTTCATGACTATACATTGCAGATCAAGTACTTGTGTGTTACTTGGTGCAGTAGTGAACCACTGGATTGTAGTTATGTACTACTATGGATAGACATAGTTGTGTTCTATTTCTTTTCTAACTACCTTGAAGACTATCAAAAGTTTATTGTAAATAATCATCATCCAGATGAATGATGAACAAAGATTTTCCAGATGGAAATTGGTTTAGAGTACTTACTCCTCTACATTATAAGAGTGGCTCTTGTATCACTCTATGGTGTGATTGACTTATCAAAAATCATGTCTAATTGCTCATATTAAGTATGGTTTCGAGAGATGATGCAGCTGACGGTGATGCTCATGATCTAGTCATGATATAGTCTAGACGACTATGTTGATGCTACCGGGTGAATGGTATGTTTTTTTTCTCAAAGACCATTACCTGTAATACCACCCTAGCTAGGAGGGAGTGTTAATATTATTGTAGCTGCGGGAGGTATTTACCTCCACGTGTGAAACTGATGGGAATAGAAGACTCTGAAAAGAAAGAGAAAACCCTAATGAGTTGGCTAATAACCCTAGAAGTCTTGTCGGCTCAAGAAGATAATTTATATTAGATTATTAGCCTCCAAGAGAAGAAGTCAACCATAAATAATATTAATATACTGAACAGACACATATCCATAAGGAGAATTTGGCCCCAAAAAATCTGGAAGAACCAGTATAAATATAGAGCATTAGTTCTCATTTTGACATATCTTAGAATTGCAGTTCCCAGTTTGGTGCACACTGCAGTTCCTAGTTTGGGGCACACATGTGGAGGAGAGTTGCAGGTGTAGTTGCAGTAGCAAAAAGTTTTAAGTATTGTCTTGACTATCTTTTGGCTAGGTTTTGCACTATCTGATCAAATCTTTGTGATGCGTTATCCTTGGGGAAAGGTGTGCTACCCTTTGTTTGGCTATCTAGCTTAGGGTTTGCCTCTAGAGTAATTCTTAGTCAAGGTTAAGGTGCTCAGAGGGTGGCTTCGACCTATGGTTGGGTGACAAGGGTATCATCAATGGTAAAATGAGCACACCATATTCTATATTCTAACACTTAGGAGGAGTAGCGACCATTGGATGAGAAGCAACAGGAGCCCTTGATTCCCCTTTGGAGTGAAATTTTGACATTTTGGCATTTCGGGGTTCGAAATTTCGACAATTTCGATGATAAGGAGTCGGGGCACTTTGAGTTGAAAACTCCAAAATCATGAAATGCGACGTGTCTTTGGAGTAGGGATGTGGTCACAGAGGAAGCAATCACATGGATCGAGATTTGGTCAGGGGTTGATCGTCGTTGAGAACATTTCGACATTTCGGATTTCAGGAAGTAGAGGAGGCTGTGATTTTGGAATCAGAGTTTAGAAAGGTAAGGAAACTCTCTACTGTGGATTTTCGTGAGTCGCTAAATCCCGAAGAGCAAAAGGAAAAATTCTTAAAAGGTTGAGGGACAATAGCCATTGGGCCCCAATCGGGTTTCGAAGTTTCAGGACTCAAGAGGTAGAATTGCATGGTAAACACAACTCCCAAAATCACGAAGAGAGAAATGTTGAAAGGTGGGTCCCAAGTATCAGTCAAAGGATACGTTGAGAGGAAGTCAAAGGAGTGGTCAAGGTTCGGGGAAAATCCCAAAAGGCTGTCGATCTCGCCAAAGGAGAAATTTCGGAATTTGGGGAATCATAAGGGAAGAGGAACGATTGTTGGTTGTTCGCTCAAGTCCTGAAAATCCAAAATTAGTGGGAAACAAGTGGCATGTGTTCGAGGCATTGAAGGATTCAACCTTCGTTGACATTTTAGGTTTCATAGGTTGAAGGGTCAAGGAACTTACAACAGGATTTGCAAAGTCACAAAATCCAAAATTCATTTTTTGGTAAACGTCCCAATCACATTTGTTGATCAGGTGTGTAGAGTTAACACCCTGTGTTTGATCATGCAAGCATAACTCATACGGACCTATGGATACACAATTGTGTGTGTGAGATATTCCTTGTGGGGAAAAATCGAAGAGTCAATCTAACTCAAGGAAAGGTTTAGAATGATCCTAAGAATGGGAGGTCGCACAGAACCTGCTGAGGCAGGGGCAGTCTACGTTAGTTGTGGTATCAGAGTGAGATTTTTTTTGCAGATAAAAGACAAAGGGATTGAAAGGAGGAATTTTGGTAACATCAAGTGGAATCAGAAGCAGAGACTCATCTGTATACAGCAGGTGAAAGAAGCAGGGTGTTAAATCTCTGTGGTGATTGTTGCAAGGTGATGTGCATCAATAGACAACATGGTGAGCTGTAGGAGGACATGGAGATGCTCTCATATGTAGAGTGATCCATACACTTTCCAAGAGGGCAGGTGAAAGATGGAAATGGATACTAAAGTCCATGACCATGGTGGAAGAGGAGACCACCAGCAGATGAGTAAAGTGGATTTTGACAAAGAGCTCGCTGAGATAAGAGAGAAAATAGAGAAGTAGACATTGAAGATGCAGCAGGAGGTGAAAGTACACTGGAGGTACGAATGGCCTTTGAACAAGAAATCCAAATGGCCTATTCAAAAGTTGTTGGCTAGGAAACAACAACAAGAGTTGAGGAAGTGGATGAGGTATGTTGAAAGCCTCAGTGACACAGAATTGGTTTGTGTCTGTGAGCTAGAAGTTGGAGGAACCCTTAGTGATGAGGAAAAGGGATCAATTTCAGATCTCATAAACTGCCAAGAGGCCAGAGATGAATTTTCATATTGCCAGGTGGGCGATGGAATGATATCATTGGAGGGTCTCATATAACGTCAGGAGGACAACAACGAAAATTCATATTTCCAAGTGGGTAGAGGAAAGGAGATGAGACTATCTAAGAGTCTCACAGACTCAGTTGAGAGTTCATTTCAGCAAGGAGTGATGATAGGTGAAGAGTCATGTGGTTTTGCAGACCATGTGAATGAAGATGGTGACAAGTTAAAACATTGCACCATCCAAGAGGAGGATCAAAAGAGCATTATGATGATTGGAGGAATAGAAGTGTTCCTACCAAGAAGCTCAGGTGAGGCCAGAGCATGTGTTACAGATGCAACAATAAAAGAAGAAAAACCAACAAAAACTATCATGGAAGAAGAAATGGAGCAGATACTGACGTTTTTCCAAGGAGCAGAAGATTAGCATTGAACAAAATGGCTCTAAATTTTCATCTAGGAAGCTGAACAAGAAATCACTGCAGTACTGGAAGTTGCAAAACAAGAAGAAAAATAAGAAGAGGAAGAAGACAACATAGACTTTGTTGGTCTGTGTGAAGAATTGGAAGCCCTGGAGAGAAGGGTGATGGTGGAAAATTTGCACATCCAACAGGCTAAGTTGGAAAAAGGTAGTGGATCATACCATCCCCAAGAGAATCTGGAAGAAGTTGGAACTGAAGCAACATGGGAGGAACTGGAAGAAGCAAATCTATCAGAAGAGGAGGAAGCTGAGAAACAGTTCAGTGAGGATACTACAGAATTGGAGTCTATAGCAAAGTGGCCACTTAGTGCCACAAAGGTAAATAAAGACAACATGGGAGATCAATTAGATCTACCCACTGATAAGGAGGAAGAATTGTAGTAAGGCGGACTGCATACAAAGAGCCAGCCATTGGAGTAGTTGGATGAGGTAATTGAAGAAACCGAGAAGCTGATGATTATATCAGCAAAAACAGTCAGCAAAGGGAAGTTGAGCAGAGGAGAATCTGCAATAGCAGCAAGGCAGTAGAAGCAACAACAACAGCGAAGCGATGGAGTGGATGAACAACTATAAAAGAAATGTTTGGGATCCAGGTGGATTTTGATAGCCATGTTGTGAAGCTCATGAGCAGGAGCTCATGAATTTCTCACAGGTGATGAGTATGATGTAGTAGCATCGCCCCAAGCCAACTACATGCCATCCATCCAGCACATCAAAACTCACATTCAATGGAAGGAGAGAGGCACAACCCTCTCATTTTTCAAAATTTGAAAATTGTATTAAATGTTGTAAGGATGGTAGAGCCAAAAGTCATGCATGTGCACAGACTTTAGATAAAGTTTGGCTTAAATGGTTGTACACATGAGATATAAATCTGATTCCGACTAGATAGTCATTCAATGTAATTGAATGTAATTTAATGAGAGTTGGTGAGATGGAAAGAAGAGCTTGAGGATCCCCTCTTTGTAAAAAGATCTTCTTTGAATCTAGATTTAGTGGGGATAGTAGAATAGAGAATAGGTTAGAGAGGAGAAGGGAACTAAGACTCTGTAGCAATCAGAGCTTACCTAGATTGTAACAGACATTCACATTAATAAAAAAAGAAGTCTTTCCTGCACATGAGTCTTTGTGTGTTTATGCAATTGAATGTTTGTGTATTTTCATGGATGAATGCTTTCATGTGTGTGTTCATTCTATGTTGTAGATGCATGTTTTGTATGGATTTGTATATTACAGATATAAGTCATTCTCTATTGAGTTCTTTTATTTTCAGGTTTAGGTTCTTTAGGGTTTCATGCAAGAGTGCATGGAAAAGTACTGTGGTCTCTAAAAACCAGTGCAGGAGTGCACTTCTGAATTCTATGAAATTTTAGACAAAGACGTGCCAAGAGGCTGCACCAGCTGAAGTCATTGACTCAAGGAGAAAGCCTCAAGGTGTTGAACACCTTGAAGGAGAAACTGTGCATAGAGAGGGAAGACATAATTTTTGAGAATTATGTGAGACTATGCCAAGAGGGCATTGAGAAATGTACAGGATGCATTGAGGTGAACTCTATTTAGAGTTCAATGAGAAGGCAGAGTCACTGAGGTTTCTCGAGAACTCTACCAGGTGGGCATTGAGTTGTTGCAAGTGTGCACAGAAGGAATTCTTGTTTGAGTTCAGAGAGAAGAGAAGTATCACAGGAGGAGACACTCACAGGGTTACTGAACACCCTGCAGGCACAACAAAGCGTGCTTAAGAAGGAAGTTTCTAGAGGGAACTTACATCCCTTCAAGGAGAGAAAGGGATAGAGACACTTTGAGGTCAGAGCCACATATAAGCTCAAAAGAGATAGCACCATTTCATGCAAAGGTCCTGCAAGAGGTTGCAGAGTTCGAAGGAACCTTTGAGATTCAGAGAAATAAATCTCAGGAGGAGGAACGCCTCTTAGAATATAGGGGGGAGAAAAGGTTATAGGCTTTGCAGCAAAGATAAAGTCCAAGGCATTTTGGAGCAAGAAATCTTCCAAGGGAAATGAAGAAGGGAATGTTCAAGGTAGAGCACAGTTGTCATTAGATCAGTTGGAGAGGCGAGATCTGGATCGTTGAATTCTACATCCAAACGCACACAGGAAAGAACAAAAGGAAGAGAAACAGATCTAGGCCATCATATCTAGTGCAAAGGACTGATAGCCATCGGATCCAGAGGGAGGCACACGGAGTTTAACATCTGGGAGGTCATGTGGGAGAGGAGTCGAAACAAATGGTGGAGACACTTCATGGAGAAGTGAGAAATCCTATGGGTCATTGGATCATTTTCATAAATTTGGGAATCGTGAGGTTGGAGCGTAGGACAAATCCTTGGTTTCTCCAAGTCTTGAATCATGAAAGGGGTAACAGGAGCTGAAACGGACAGTGGAGACACTTCGTAGAGAAGTGAAAAATGTTGTGAGCCGTTGGATGTCACAGATCTGTGAGAAGATTAAGGCTGAGTGTCTTTTAGCATTCATGAGCTCAGGAGGAGTAGAAACCATTGGATGAGAAACAACATGAGCTATTGATTCCCCTTTGGAGTGAAATTTCGGCATTTCATCATTTCAGGGTTCGACATTTCGACAATTCCAATGAGAAGGAGCTGGGGCACTTTCCGTTGAAAACTCTGAAGTTGCGAAACACAACATGTATTTGGAGTAGGGATGTGGTCACAGAGGAAGAAGTCACATGGAACGAAATTTGGTCATGGGCTAATCGTCGTTGAGACCATTTCACCATTTTGACATTTCAGGGTTTGGGAAGTAGAGGCTATGATTTTGGAATCGGAGTTTCAAAAGGTAAGTAAACTCTCTATTGTGGATTTTCGCGAGTCGAGAAATCTCTAAGAGTGAAAGGAAAAATTCCCCAAAGGTTGAGGGACAATAGCCATTGGGCCCCAATTGAGTTTCGGGACTCAAGAGGTAGAGTTGCATGGTCAACATAACTACCAAAATCATGAAGAGAGAAACATCGAAGGGTGGGTCCCATGTATCAGTCAGAGGATACTTGCGACACAAGTCAAAGGAGTGGTCAAGGTTCGGGGAAAATCCCAAAAGGTCGTTGACCTCGCCAAAGGAGAAATTTCAAAATTCAGAGAATCATAAGGGAAGAGGAACGATTGTTGGTTGTTCGCTCAAGTCCCAAAAATCCTAAATTAGTGGGAAACAAGTGGTGTGTGTTCGACATATTGAAGGAGTCAACCTTCGTTGACATTTCGGGTTTTGGAGGTTGAAGGGTCAAGGAACTTACATCAGGATTTTCGAAGTCCTGAAATCCGAAATTCCTTTTTCGGTAAAAGTCCTGATCATATTTGTTGATCAGGTGTGAAGAGTTAATGCCCTATGTTTGATCATGCAGGCATAACTCATAAGGACCTATGCATACACCCTTGTGTGTGTGAGATATTCCCTATGGGGAAAAATCAAAGAGTCAATCTGACTCAGGGAAAGGTTTAGAATCATCCTAAGACTTGGAGGTCATGTAGAACTTGCTGAGGTAGGGGGGTCTGCATCAGTTGTGCTATCAGAGTGGTATTTTGTTTGTAGATAGAAGACAAAGGGATTCAAAGGAGAAATGATGGTAACATAAAGTGGAATCAGAAGCAAAGATTCATCTATATACAACAGGTGAATGAAGTAGGGTGTTAAATCTCTATGGTGATTGTTGCAAGGTGATGCGCAACAGTTAATAGACAACACGGTGAGATGTAGGAGGACATGGAGATGCTCTCATATGTAGAGTGATCCATACGCTTGACAAGAGGGTAGGTGAAACATGGAAATGGGTACTGAAGTCCATGAGCATGGTGGAAGAGGAGACCACCAGCATATGAGTAAAGTAGAGATTGACAAAGAGCTCGCGTAGATAAGAGAGAGAATGGAGAAGTTGACACTGAAGATGCAACAGTAGGTGAAGGTAAACTGGAGGTACAAACGGCCTCTGAACAAGAAAGACAAATGGCATGTTCAAAATTTGTTGGCCAGGAAACAATAACAAGAGTTGAGAAAGTGGTTGACGTATGTTGAAAGCCTCAGTGACACAGAACTGGTTTGCGTCTGTGAGCTAGAAGTTGGAGGAACCCTTAGTGATGAGGAAGAGGGATCAGTTTCAGATATCATAAACTGTCAGGAGTCCAGAGACGAATTTTCATATTGCTAGGGTGGAAATGGAATGAGATCATTGGAGGATCTCATAGACTATTAGGAGGACAACAAAGGAAAGTCATATTGCCAGGTGGGCAGGGGAAAGGAGATGAGACTGTCTGGGAGTCTCACGGACTCTGTTGAGAGTTCATGTCAGCAAGGAGTGTTGATAGGTGAAGAATCATGTGGTTTTGTAGACCATGTGAATGAATATGATGACAAGTTAAAAACTTGCACCATCCAAGAGGAGGATCAGAAGAGCATTCTGATCATTGGAGGAATAGAAGTGTTCCTACCAAGAAACCCTGTTGAGGCTAGAGTATGTGTTACAGATGCAACAATAGAAGAAGGACAACCAACAAAAACTGTCATAGAAGAAGAAATGGAGTAGACATTGACATTTTCCCAAGGAGCAGAAGATGAGCATTCAACAGAATGGCTCAAAATTTTTGGCCAGGAAGCTGAACAGGAGATCACTGCAGTACTGGAAGATGCATAAGAAGAAGAAAAATAAGAAGAGGAAGAAGTCATCATATACTTTGTTGGTTTGTGTGAAGAATTGGAATCCCTGGAGAGAAGGGTGATGGTGCAAAATTTGCACATCCAATAGGCTAAGTTGGAAGGAGGTAGTGGAGCATACCATCCCCAAGAGAAGCTGGAAGAAGTTGGAACTAAACCAACACAAGAGGAATTGGCAGAAGCAAATCTATTGGAAGAGGAGGAAGCTGAGAAACAATTCACTGAGGAGACTGCAGAATTGGAGTCTGCAGCAGAGTTGGCACTCAGTGCCACAAAGGTAATTAAAGACAACATGGGAGATCAGGTAGATCTTCCCACTGATAAGGAGAAAGAATTGTAGCAGGGAAGACTGCATACAAAGAGCCAACAATTCGATTAGTTGGATGAGGTAATTGAAGGAATCAGGAAGCTGACGATCAAATCAGTAGAAGCAGTCAACAAAGGGAAGGTAACCAGAGGAGAACATGCCATAGCAGTAGGGAATCAAAAGCAACAGTAGTAGGAAGCGATGGAGTGGATGAACAACTCCAAAGAACTATTTGGGATCCAGGTGGATTTTGATAGCGACGTTGGGAAGCTCATGAGAAGAAGATCATGAATTTCTCACAGCAGAGGAGTATGATGCAAGAGCATCGCTCCAAGCCAGCTATGTGCCATCCATACAACACATCAAAGCACACATTCAATGGAAGGAGATAGATACAATCCTCTCGTTTTTCAAAATTTGAAAATTGTATTAAATGTTGTAAGGCTCGTAGAACCAAAAGAGATGTATCTGTGCAGACTTTAGATAAAGTTTGCCTTAAATGGTTGTAAGGATTAGATCTAGATCTGATTTGGACTAGACAACCATTCAATGTAATTGAATGTAATTTAATGAGAGTTGGTGAGATGGAGGGAAGAGCTCCAGAAACCCCTCTTTGTAAAAAGATCTTCTTTGAATCTAGATTTAGTGGGGAGAGTAGAATAGAGCATAGGTTAGAGACGAGAAGGGAACCAAGATTCTGTAGCAGTCCGACCTTACCCAGATTTTAATAGGCATTCACATTAATACAAAGAGAAGTCTTTCCTGCATATGAGTCTTTGTGTGTTTATGCAATTGAATGTTTCTGTATTTTCATGGATGAATTCTTTCATGTGTGTGTTCATTCTATGATGTAGATGTATGTTTTGTATGCATTTGCAGGTTACATATAGAAGTTGTTTTCTGTTGAGTTCTTTGATTTTCAAGTTTGGGTTCTTTGGGGTTTCATGCAAGAGTGCATGATAGAGTATTGTGGTCTCTGAAAACCAGTGCACAAGTGCACTTCTAAATTCTGTGGAATTTTAGACAAAGATGTGCTAGGAGGGTGCACCAGCCGAAGTCATTGGCTCAAAGAGAAAACCTCAAGGTTGTTGAACACCTTGAACGAGAAACTGTACACAGAGAGGGAATATAGAATTTCTGAGAATTCTGTTAGACTCTGCTAGGAGTGCATTGAGAAATGCACAGGATGCATTGAGGTGAACCCTATTTTGAGTTCAATGAGAAGACAGAGTCACTGAGGATTCTCGAGAACTCTACCAGGTGGGCATTGAGTCGGTGCAAGTGTGCACAGAAGGAACTCTTGCTTGATTTCAGAGAGAAAAGAAGTATCACAGGAGGAGACACTCACAGGGTTACTGAACACCTTGTAGGCTCAGCAAAGTGTGCTTGAGAAGGAAGTTTCCAGAGGACACTTACATCCCTTTAAGGAGAGAAAGGGAAAAAGACACTTTGAGGTCAGAGCCACAGATAATCTCAAAAGAGATAGCACCATTTTGTGCAAAGGTCCTACAAGAGGTTGAAGAGTTCAAAGGAACCTTTGAGGTTCAGAGAAATAAAGCTCAGGAGGAGGAACGCCTCTTAGAATATAGGTGTGAGCCAAGGTTATAGGCTTTGAAGTAGAGACAAAGGCCTATGCCTTTTGGAGCAAGAAATATTCCAAGCGAAAGGAAGAAGGGAATGTTCAAGGTAGAGCACAGCTGCCGTTAGATTAGCTAGAGAGGCGAGATCTGGACCGTTGAAGTCTACATCCAGAAGCACGCAAGAAAGCGCACAAGGAAGAGAAACAGATCTGGGCCTTCATATCTAGTGCAAAGGACCGATAGCCATCGGATCTCGAGGGAGGCGCATGGAGTTTAACCTCTGGGAGGTCTCCCGGGAGAGGAGTTGAAATGAACAGTGGAGATGCTTCATGGAGAAGTTCAAAATCCACTGGGTCATTGGATCATTATCATGAATTTGGGAATCGTGAGGTTAGACTGCAGGCCAAATCCTTGGTTGCTCCAAGTCTCGAATCGCGAAAGGGGTAACAGGAGATGAAATGGATGATGGAGATGCTTTGTGGAGAAGTACGAAATGTCGTGAGCCATTGGATCTCACAGATCTATGAGAGGGTTAAGGCTAAGTGTATTTTATCATTCATAAGTCATTGACTCAAGGAGAAAGCCTCAAGGTTGTTGAACACCTTGAAGGAGAAACTGTGCACAGAGAGGGAAGACATAATTTCTGAGAAATCTATCAGACTCTACCAGGAGGGCATTGAGAAATGCACAGGATGCATTGAGGTGAACTTTATTTTTATTTCAATGAGAAGACAAAGTCACTGAGGATTCTAGAGAGCTCTACCAGGTGGGCATTGAGTTGGCACAAGTGTGCACGGAAGGAACTCTTGCTTGAGATCAGATAGAAGAGAAGTATCATAGGAGGAGACACTGACAGGGTTATTGAACACCCTGCAGGCTCAACAAAGCATGCTTGAGCAAGAAGTTGCCAGAGAACACTTACATCCCTTCAAGGAGAGAAAGGGACAGAGACACTTTGAGGTCAGAGCCACATATAAGCTCAAAAGAGATAGCACCATTTTGTGCAAAGGTCCTACAGAAGGTTGCAGAGTTTGAAGGAGCCTTTGAGATTCAGAGAAATAAATCTTAGGAGGAGGAACGCCTCTTAGAATACAGGTGGGAGCCAAGGTTATAGGCTTTGCAGCAAAGAAAAAGGCTAAGGCCTTTTGGAGCAAGAAATATTCCAAGGGAAAGGAAGAAGGGAATGTTCAAGGTAGAGCACAGTTGTCGTTAGATCAGCTAGAGAGGCGAGATCTAGACCATTGAAGTATACATCTAGATGCACGCAGGAAAGAACAAAAAGAAGAGAAACAAATCTGGGCCATCATATCTAGTGCAAAGGATCGATAGCCATCAGATCCAGAGGGGGGCGCACAAAGTTTAACCTCTAGGAGGTTGCGCAGGAGAGGAGTTGAAACAAACAATGGAGACGCTTCATGGAGAAGTGATAAATCCTATGGGCCATTGGATCATTTTCGTGAATTTGGGAATTGTGAGGTTGGAGTGTAGACCAAATCCTTGGTTGCTCAAGGTCCCAAATCGCGAAAGGGGTAACACGAGCTGAAACAAACAATGGAGACGCTTCGTAGATAATTGTGAAATGACGTGAGCCGTTGGACCTAGTAGATCTGTGAGAAGGTTAAGGCTAAGTGTATTTTAGCATTCAAGAGCTCAGAGGGAGTAGCAACCATTGGATGATAAGAAACAATAGCTGTTGATTCCCCTTTGGAGTGAAATTTCAACATTTTGGCATTTCAGGGTTCAGCATTTCGACAATTCTGATGACAAGGAGTCAGGGCACTTTGTGTTGAAAAATCCAAAGTCACGAAACGTGACATGTCTTTGGAGTAGGGATGTGGTCATGGAAAAAGCAATCACATGGACCGAGATTTGGTCAGGGGATAATCGTCATTGACCCGATTTCAACATTTCGACATTTCGACATTTTGGGGTTCAGGAAGTAGAGGAGGTTGCGATTTTGGAATCGGAGTTTTGAAAGGTAAGGAAACTCTCTGCTGTGGATTTGCACGAGTCGGGAAATATCGAAGAGCAAAAGGAAAAATTCCTGAAAGGTTGAGGGACAATGGCCATTGGGCCCCAATTGGGTTTCAGGGTTTTGGGACTCAACAGGTAGAGTTGCATGGTCAACACAACTCTTGAAATCATGAAGAGAGAAAAACTAAAAGGTGGGTCCCAAGTATCATTTAGAGGATACATGTGGTGGAAGTCAAAGGAGTTTTCAAGGTTCGGGGAAAATCCCAAAAGGTCGTCGATCTTGCCAAAGGAGAAATTTCAAAATTCAGGGAATCATAAGGGAATAGGAACGATTGTTGGTTGTTCTCTCAAGTCGCGAAAAGCCTAAATTAGTCGGTGACAAGTGGTGTGTGTTAGACACATTGAAGGAGTTAACCTTTGTTGACATTTTGGATTTCAGAGGTTGAATTGTCAAGGAACTTACATTAGGATTTGTGAAGTCGTGAAATTTGAAATTCCTTTTTCGGTAAAAGTCATAATCATATTTGTTGATCAGGTGTGTAGAGTTAGTGCCCTGTGTTTGATCACACATGCATAACTCATAAGTACCTATGCATACACCCTTGTGTGTGTGAGATATTACCTATGTGGAAAAATCGAAGAGTCAATCTGACTCAGGGAAAGGTTTAAAACGATCCTAAGACTTTGGGGTTGTGCAGAACCTACTAAGGCAGGGGGGTCTGTGTCAATTGTGATATCAGAGTGGGATTTTGTTTGCAAATAGAAAACAAAGGGATTGAAAGGAGAAATTATGGTAATATCAAGTGTAATCAGAAGCAAAGATTCATGTATATACAACAGGTGAAAGAAGCAGGGTGTTAAAGCTCTGTGGTGATTGTTGCAAGGTGATGCGCAACAGTCAGTACACAAAACAGTGAGTTGTAGGAGGGCATGGAGATGCTCTCATATGTAGAGTGATAAATACTCTTTCCAAGAGGGAAGGTGAAACATGGAAATGGCTACTAAAGGCCATGAGCGTGGTGGAAGAGGAGACCACTAGCAGATGAGTAAAGAAGATATTGACAAAGAGCTCGGTGAGATAAGAGAGAGAATGGAGAAGCTGACACTAAAGATGCAGCAGGAGGCAAAAGTACACTAGAGGTACGAATGGCCTCTGAACAAGAAATCCAAATGGCTTGTTCAAAATTTGTTGGCCAGGAAATAGTAACAAGAGTTGAGGAAGTGGCTGAGGTATGTTGAAAGCCTCAGTGACACATAATTGGTTTGCGCATGTGAGCTAGAAGTTGGAGGAACCCTCAGTGATGAGGAAGAGGGATCATTTTTAGATCTCATAAACTACCAGGAGGCCAAATATGAGTTTTCATATTGCTATGGGGGAAATGGAATGAGATCATTGGAGGATTTCATAGAGTTTTAGGAGGACAACAACGAAAATTCATATTGCTAGGTGGGCAGGGGAAAGGAGATGAAACTGTCTGAGAGTCTCATGGACTCTCTTGAGAGTTCATGTCAGCAAGGAGTGTTGATAGGTGAATACTTGTGTGGTTTTGCAGACCATGTGAATGAATATGATGACAAGTTAAAAACTTGCACCATCCAAGGGGAGGATCAGAAGATCATTCTGATCATTGGAGGAATAGAAGTGTTCCTACCAAGAAACCCAGTTGAGTCCAGAGTGTGTGTTACAGATGTAGCAACAAAAGAAGGACAACCAACAAAAATTTTCATGGAAGAAGAAATGGAGCAGACACTGACGTTTTCCCAAGGAGCATAAGATGAGCATTCAACAAAAAGGATCAGAATTTTTAGCCAGGAAGCTGAACAGGAGATCACTACAGTACTGAAAGATGCATAAGAAGAAGGAAAATAAGAACAGGAAGAAGACATCATAGACTTTGTTGGTTTGTGTGAAGAATTGGAAGCCCTGGAGATAAGGGTGATGGTGCATAATTTGCACATCCAACAGGCTAAGTTGGAAGAAGGTACTAGAGCATACCATCCCTAGGAGAAGTTGGAAGAAGTTGGAAATGAACCAACACAAGAGGAACTAGCAGAAGCAAATATATCGGAAGAGGAGGAAGCTGAGAAATAATTCAGTGAGGATACTATAGAAATGGAATCTGTAGCAGACTTGGCACTCAGTTCCACAAAGGTAAATAAAGACAGCATGGGAGATCAGGTAGACCTTCCCACTGATAAGAAGAAAGAATTGCAATAGGTTAGACTGCATACAAAGAGCCAGCCATTGGATCAGTTGGATGAGGTAATTGAAGAAATCGGGAAGCTGATGATCAGATCAGCAGAAGCGGTCAGCAAAGGGAAGCTAAGGAATGGAGAACCTGTCATAGCAGTAGGGCATCAGAAGCAACAGTAGTAGGGAAGTGATGGAGCAGATGAACAACTCCAAAGAACTGTTTGGGATCTAGGTGGATTTCGATAGCCATGCTGGGAAGCTCATGAGAAGGAGATCATGAATTTATCATAGCAGAGGAGTATGATGCAGCAGCATCGCTCCAAGCCAGCTACATGCCTACCATTCAGCACATCAAAACACAGATTCCATGGAAGGAGAGAGGCACAACCCTCTCATTTTTCAAAATTTCAAAATTGTATTAAATGTTGTAAGGATGGTAGAGCCAAGAGAGATGCATGTGTGCAGGCTTTAGATAAAGCTTTCCTTAAATGGTTGTAAGTCTTAGATCTAGATCTGATTTAGACTAGACAACCATTCAATGTAATTGAATATAATTTAATGAGAGTTGGTGAGATGGAGGGAAGAGCTCCAGGAACCCCTCTTTGTAAAAAGATCTTCTTTGAATCTAGATTTAGTGGGGAGAGTAGAACAGAGAATAGGTTAGAGAGGAGAAGGGAACTGAGACTCTGTAGCAGTCCGAACTTACCCAGATTGTAACAGGCCTTTACATTAATACAAAGAGAAGTCTTTCCTGCACATGAGTCTTTTTGTGTTTATGCAATGAATGTTTATGTATTTTCATGGATGAATGATTTCATGTGTGTGTTCATTCTATGTTGTAGATGTATGTTTTGTACGCATTTGCAGGTTACAGATAGAAGTCATTTTCTATTAAGATCTTTGACTTTCAGGTTTGGGTTCTTTGGGGTTTCATGCAAGAGTGCATGACAAAGTACTGTGGTCTCTGAAAACTAGTGCAGGAGTGCACTTCTAAATTCTGTGGAATTTCAGACAAAGATGTGCCAGGAGGGCACACTAGCTGAAGTCATTGACTCAAGGAGAAAGCCTGAAGGTTGTTGAACACCTTGAAGGAGAAACTATGCATAGAGAGGGAAGATATAATTTTTGAGAATTCTGTGAGACTCTGCCAGGAGGGCATTGAGAAATGCACAGGATGCATTGAGGTGAACTATATTTTGAGTTCAATGAGAAGATAGAGTCACTGTGGATTCTGGAGAACTCTATCAGGTGGGCATTGATTTGGTGCAAGTGTGCACAGAAGGAACTCTTATTTGAGTTCAGAGAGAAGAGAAGTGTCACAGGAGGAGACACTCACAGGGTTATTGAACACCCTGCAGGCTCAACAAAGCATGCTTGAGAAGGAAGTTGCCAGAGGGCACTTACATCCCTTCAAGGAGAGAAAGGGACAGAGACACTTTGAGGTCATATCCGCATATAAGCTCAGAAGAGATAGCACCATTTCGTGCAAAGTTCCTGCAAGAGGTTGTAGAGTTCAAAGGAACCTTTGAGATTCAGAGAAATAAATCTCAACAGGAGGAACACCTCTTAGAATATAGGCGGGAGCCAAGGTTACAGGCTTTGAAGCAGAGACAAAGGCTGAGGCCTTTTGGAGCAAGAAATATTCCAAGGGAAAGGAAGAAGGGAATGTTCAAGGTAGAGCACAACTGCTATTAGATCAGCTAGAGAGGTCATATCTAGACCGTTGAAGTCTACATCCAAACGCACGCAGGAAAGTGCACAAGGAGGAGAAACGGATCTGGGTCATCATATCTAGTGCAAAGGACCAATAGCCATCGGATTCAGAGAGAGTCGCATGGAGTTTAAACTCTAGAAGGTCGCGTGGGAGAGGATTCGAAATGAATGGTGGAGAAGTGCAAAATCCTGTGGGTCGTTGGATCATTTTCGTGAATTTGGGAATTTTGAGGTTGGAGTGCAGGCCAAATCCTTGGTTACTCCAAGTCCTGAATCACAAAAGGGGTAACAGGAGATGAAACTCATGGTGGAGACACTTCGTGGAGAAGTGCGAAATTCCATGAGCCATTGGATCTCGAAGATCTATGAGAAGGTTAAGGATGAGTGTATTTTAGTGTTCATAAGTCATTGACTCAAGAAGAAAGCCTCAAGGTTTTTGAACACCTTGAAGGAGAAACTGTGCACAGAGAGGGAAGAAAGAATTTCTGAGAATTCTGTGAGACTCTGCCAGGAGGGAATTGAGAAATGCACAGGATGCATTGAGGTGAACTCTATTTCGAGTTCAATGAGAAGATAGAGTCACTGAGGATTCTAGAGAACTCTACTAGGTGGGCATTGAGTTGGTGCAAGTGTGCACAAAAGGAAGTCTTGTTTGAGTTTAGAGAGAAGAGAAGTATCACAGGAGGAGACACTCACAAGGTTACTGAACACCCTACAGGCTCAACAAAGCATGCTTGAGCATTAAGTTTCCAGATGGCACTTACATCCCTTATAGGAGAGAAAGGGACATAGACACTTTGAGGTCAGAGCCACATATAAGCTCAAAAGAGATAGCACCATTTTGTGAAAAGGTCCTGCAAGAGGTTATAGAGTTCAAAGGAACCTTTGAGATTCATAGAAATTAATCTCAGGAGGAGGAACGCCTCTTAGAATACAGGAGAGAGCCAAGTTTATAGGCTTTGTAGCAAAGACAAAGGCCACAACCTTTTGGAGCAAGAAATCTTCCAAGGGAAAGGAAGAAGGGAATGTTCAAGGTAGAGCACAGCTACCATTAGATCAGCTAGAGAGGCGAGATCCGAACCATTGAAGTCTACATCCAGACTCACACAGGAAAGAACAAAAGGAAGAGAAATAGATATGGGCCATCATATCTAGTGCAAAGGACCAATAGCCATCAGATCCAGAGGGAGGCACATGGAGTTTAACCTATAGGAGGTCATGCGGGAGAGGATTCGAAACGAATAGTGGAGACGCTTCGTCGAGAAGTGAGAAATCCTATGGGCCGTTGGATCATTTTTGTGAATTTGGGAATCGTGAGGTTGGAGTGCAGGCCAAATCCTTGGTTTTTCCAAGTCCCGAATCATGAAAGGGGTAACAGGAGATGAAATGGATGGTGGAGACATTTCTTAGAGAAGTGCAAAATGCTGCGAGCTGTTGGATCTCACAGATATGTGAGAAGGTTAAGGTTGAGTGTCTTTTAGTGTTCAGGAGCTCAGGAGGAGTAGCGACCATTGGATGAGAAGCAACATGAGCTGTTGATTCCCCTTTGGAGTGAAATTTCAACATTTTGGCATTTCAGGGTTTGACATTTAAACAATTCCAATGACAAGGAGATGGGACACTTTGTGTTGAAAACTCTGAAGTCGGGAAACACAACGTTTCTTTGGAGTAGGGATGTGTTCATGGAGGAAGCAGTCACATGGAATGATATTTGGTCAAGGGATAATCATCGTTGAGCCCATTTCGGCATTTCGACATTTCGAGGTTTGGGAAGTAGAGGAGGCTGTGATTTTGGAATTGAAGTTTCGAAAGGTAAGGAAACTCTCTGATGTGGATTTTCATGAGTCGTGAAATCTCGAAGAGCGAAAGGAAAAATTCCCGAAAGGTTGAGGGACAATAGCCATTGGGCCTCAATTGTGTTTCATGGTTTCGGGACTCAAGAGGTAGAGTTGCATGGTCAACACAACTCTTGAAATCATGAAGAGAGAAACATCGAAAGGTGGGTCCCAAGTATTAGTCAAAGGATACGTGTGGTGCAAGTCAAAGAAGTGGTCAAGGTTCATGGAAAATCCCAAAAGGTCATCGATCTCACCAAAGGATAAATTTCAAAATTCAAGGAATCATAAGGGAAGAGGAACGATTGTTGGTTGTTCGATGAAGTCCCGAAAATCCTAAATTAGTGGGAAACAAGTGGTGTGTGTTTGACACATTGAAGGAGTCAACCTTCATTCACATTTCAGGTTTCGGAGGTTGAAGAGTCAAGGAACTTACATCAAGATTTGGGAAGTTGTGAAATCCAAAATTCCTTTTTCGATAAAAGTCCTGATCATATTTGTTGATCAGGTGTGTAGAGTTAATGCCCTATGTTTGATCACATAGACATAACTCATAAGGACCTGTACATACACCCTTGTGTGTGTGAGATATTCCCTATGGGGAAAAATTGAAGAGTCAATCTGACTCAGCGAAAGGTTTAGAATGATCCTAAGACTTGGAGGTCCTGCAGGACCTGCTGAGGCAGGGGGGTTTGTGTCGGTTGTGCTATCAAAGTGGTATTTTGTTTTCAGATAGAAGACAAAGGGATTGAGAGGAAAAATTATGGTAACATCAAGTGGAATCAAAAGAAGAGATTCATCTATATACAACAGGTGAAAGAAGCAGGGTGTTTAATATTGATGGTGATTGTTGCAAGGTGATGCACAACAGTCAATAGACAACATGGTGAGTTGTAGGAGGACATGTGTAACACCTTGTTTCCCCCAAATTGTAAATATATAACTGGACTGGCCAAGAACTACGACAAACTCATAAATGTGAATATGTGATGTAAATGGACCTTGAGGAAGAGGTCAATGAATGTGAATGACATTCTGAATTTATTGCATAACTACTGATGAGGGGATGTGCAGAAAAGAGACCACGATGGCAGTGGAAGGCACCTGAAAAGGTGGCATTAACTTCCACCGAGAATTAAAATACCGTATTTGGACTCCACTGGCCTGGAGAACCAAAAGCGACTCGCTGGCCCTGAAATTCAATGCCTCGCAGGATGGTAGGCAGATGGCTTGATGAGGGATGGGATGGTGAATCGCCCATCCGTAGAGTCGTTAGGCCTGATCGACGCGAGGGTAATCGTGCCACACGCAACATCGCGAGAGGATAAGGTGTATGGCAGAGACAATTGAAAGGGCAGACGTGAGGGGAACTCTGGCAATTTTTACCAGACTGAGTGATAGCAGAGAGGAAGGATTGCAACCTTCGCTCCTCACCACTGGAAGACAGAGAGACGCAGTCTCAGAGCATCATGGTCTCAGCTCAGGGGTGGCTAGTGGTAAATCCGTTGGGATTTGCTACGCCTACGGTTGGGTGCAAACGAGCACCCCTCTCAGTAGTTGCACCCATTTCTAAAGTCACTTTTGATAAGTGTTTTGTTTACATATTCCCTCTTGGATTCCATAGAATGATACATATATGTATATGCTCATAGACCTGTGAAATTGTAAATGATTCCTGTGTAAGAACATCTGTGCAGTGTTTTGATAATAATTAATATGCATATGCTTATAATAGAGGAAGCCATGCATGACTTATGTTGATAAATGAATCTAATCATGCATAAGTTGAACCAAGTCCAACTTCCAGTCCGCTCTTGGGAATTTGTTTCCCCTGATCTGTCTCCAAGAATGCCCCGGGATAGACCTCTTCACAGAGATCTTCCTCCTTGGAAAGGTTTACCAAGAACATGGAAAAAGGACTTGAATGTGCAAGTCTTAACGACCCTGTATAAAGAGGAATAACCCTCTTAAAATCCCGAAGTAGCAGTGTAGGGATAAGTATTGATCAATGGATGAGATCCTGTTGGGGAGTTTGCGGTCATTCATGATCGTTAAATCGAAGGAATAAATGAGGGCGTTAATTGACATTAACCCTTTTCCCTCTATCTTCATGAATAACGAGGAAATCTGAATTGTAGACCCCCAAGCTCCATGAGAACATATGGATAGTTGGTTTTTCCACGTCTAAAGAGCACTAGGAAAGGACGCAGGATCGGGACCGATTTGAACCGTCAGATCGTAGTTAGGAAACCCGATAGTAGTTAGATCAATAGGGAGATATACGAGGGTTAAGCCTCGTGAATAGGGGCAAAAAGGATCCGAGCCGTCCATCCAAGGAGGACAGGTGGCAGAGATCCAGGGAAATCGTGAATTCGGAGGTTCGCGAGGTAGGAGTCCAAAAGTTGGATGCTCCAAGTCACGAATGGCGAAGCCATGAGAGGATCCGAGCCATCCATCCGAGGAGGACAGGTGGCAGAGATCCAAGGAACTCATGAAGTCGGAGGTTCGCGAGGTAGGAGTCCAAAAGTTGGATGCTCCAAGTCGCGAATGGAGAAGCCACGAGAGGATCAGAGCCATCCATCTGAGGAGGACAGGTGGCAGAGATCCAGGGATCTTGTGAACTCGGAGGTTCACAGGGTAAGGGTTCAAGCATTTGGTATTCCAAGTCGTGAGACGCAAGGAGTGAGGAAGAAGAGTAGCCGTTGGATCTNCACGTAGGATCATGTATCGGGGTTTCGTAGGTTGGAGCTCGTGATCTTGGCAATAGAAGTTGCGAAGTCGTGAAGCGCGATATTCTGACAAGATTAGAACAACCCATTATTTGGGACGCGTGTCAGGAGATCCCGAGGAGTCGGGGATCGGAGAATCCGAGTTTCCAAGCACAAAGAAATCTTATCATACATAATCACGATCCATGATTTACCGACAAGATCATAATCATCCATTGGGTGGAACACATGTCAACAGATCCTGAAGAGTCGGAGTTCGAGGCATTGGAGTTTTTGGAGGTAAGAAATTCCCACACATTGGAATCGCGATCCACGATATCCCGACGGGAGAACCGTGTGGGCCACAATGGGAAATAGTGGAGGATAGGTGTCGTGCGCATTTCCGTATTAGCATATCGGGAGTTGGGGATCCACGAGGTAAGTTGCATTCGACAGTGAAAACCCCAAAATCTCAATGGGAAGTTATACGGCTGCAGTCATATGGTAAGTGGTCACATGGACCATAGTATAGCCAAGAGGGCTAGCCAGTGTAAAGGCGCATCGGGAGTCAGAGGATCGAGGGTCCAGGGGACTTGCACATCGTGACACCGAAAGGTGCAAAACCCCAACAAGATTAAAGGCTGTGGTCTTATGAAGATTGTGGTCACATTGAACAGGGCTTAGCCTGGAGAGCCAATACGCTAGGGGCGTATCGGGGATCGGAAAATCGCGAGTTCTGAGGACTCATGAATTACGACATTGGAAACGTCGAAACTCTAATAGGAGTAGCCTCGAAATGAGGTAAGGCCACGGTCATAGAGGCAGGTCATGTAGACCAGCGACATAGCCGGTAGGACTAAGGTAAAAAGGAGCTCATCGATAATCAGGGATTATGTCCCTTGAGGTAGAGCGAATTTGTTTTTACTATGTTATAGTGGGTATGTGACAAATTGGTATCAGAGCATGGTTACAACACTCGGCCTGATTGGGCTCATGCACGAGTCGCGCATAAACCGCATTTGAAGCACTTCTATGAGGAGTAACTCCTTGACTTAACTCCCTTGTCCAAGATTAAAAACTTGGAAAATGAGAACCCGACTGTGTATGCAAGTAAAAGAAGTTATGAATTTATGCACAATTTATAAAAAAATGAATTTAACTCTTGACTAAAAACCAACGTTTGTCTTTTCACTCAAGCGGATGATCAACCATGGGAATCTACAAACACAGAGAATGGTGACTCACCAAGAGGTGGGAGAATGCTCCCACAACAGAGATGAAGATTTTGACGAAAGAAGAGCAATAGGAACCCCTCCAGGCCTAGCTGAGACTGTGAGGAGTCTCATGGTTGAATTGCAAAGCTGCAAGGCCGATAATGAAAGGATGATGAAAGAACAAGAAAAGCAAACCGAAATTAATGCAGTTCTATTGTAGAGTTTATCCGACCTACAACGACAAATGTAGCATGAACCTGAGATGCAAAATCATGGTCAT